>OX596237.1:51139819-51257319 GCA_951394345.1 Salicornia ramosissima | reverse complement strand
TCTCTGCTTGGGTTGCTCTGCTTGTGTTACCACTTTGTATTCTTAAGACTTTCATTCCGAGAAGCAATGCGGAGCGTCGTTCGGTTACCAGGCGTCAGCGACAGGAGGAGAGTATTACTACTGCGATTCGTTCTTGGGGTGAGCCTGGGGGAAGCTTGCAGCTTTTTAAGGAGACTTTGGCTGGGGATTCACCGTCTTGGGAGGATGTTGACGAGGACTTAGGGTCCGGTGATCGTAACATTAAGCAGTGCAAGCGAAAGATTCATGATGGTCATTATACTGCGGCAGTCCGTGTTCTTTCCTCTTTCGGTGTTGCTCGTTATACTGAGGCTACTCTTGCAGACTTACAGGCTAAGCACCTATACTCTTCACCACCCTCCTTACCTGATATCTCTATTGATCACCATCCATTACATGCTACCCCTGCCGTTGTTTTGGATCAAATTAAGAGTTTTCCACGTGGCACTTCATGTGGAAGGGATGGTTTGCGTGCGCAGCACCTCATGGATTGTTTGGGTGGTGCTGCTATGGCCGTTTCTGATGAATTTGTTGACTCTATTTCGCATGTGGTCAATCTTTTTCTATATGGGAAATGTCCTGAGGAATTGGGTGGGTACATTGCTAGTGCTCCTCTTACACCTCTTGTGAAGCCTGGAGGTGGTGTTCGACCTATAGCTGTGGGTACTGTTTGGAGGCGATTGGTTTCTAAGGTTTGTGCTGCTTCAGCTGGACCGTTGTTGAGTGGTTATTTTGATGATCTACAATTTGGTGTTGGCGTCCCAGGGGGTAGTGAGGCTATTCTTCATGCTGTTAACCGGTTGGTTGAGGATCGTGGGGGCACAGTTGGTTTATCTATGCTATTGGTTGATTTTAAGAACGCTTTCAACTTGGTGGATCGAGAAGTTATGTTACGTGAGGTGCGACTCCGATGTCCAGCTATTTCGAGATGGGTTGAGTTCTGTTACTCTAGCCCGGCTAGGTTGTATTATGGTGAGCACATTTTATGGTCTTCTCAGGGAGTACAGCAGGGGGATCCACTTGGTCCTTTGCTCTTTGCTTTGGTTTTGCATCCCTTGGTGTGTAAAATTAGGGCCTCTTCTGATTTATGTCTCCATGCATGGTATTTGGATGACGGGACTATTGTTGGTGACACCTTGGTGGTGGGTAAGGTTTTGGACCTGATTATGGAGGACGGGCCCTCTTACGGCCTCCATCTCAATGTTGATAAGACTGAAGTGTTTTGGCCGATAGAGGATCCTCGGAGTAGGTTAGGTGGGGTTTTCCCACCCGACATTGCTCGGCCTTTACGTGGTGTGAAGCTGCTTGGTGGGCCAGTTAGTGCAGAATCTGATTTCAGTAGTGAACTTGTGGTGAAGCGTGTGGACAAGACTGTTGAGCTTATGGATGCGGTAGCTGGGCTTGAAGATCCGCAGTTTGAGTTGTTGCTTCTTCGTGCGTGCACTGGGGTTTCAAAACTTTACTTTGCGATGCGTACTTGTCCTCCTCGCATATTTGCGGGGGCTCAGCAGAAGTTCGATGGTGCACTCCGCTCTTCTTTAGAGCGTATTGTCACTGCGTCTGGACCGGGTTTTGGGGATTGGCAATGGAGGTTGGCCACCTTACCCTTTACTTTTGGTGGCTTAGGTGTCTATTCAGCTGCGGATGTTTTGTATTATGCTTTTGTTGCGTCACGACTGCAGTTTGCTGGGTTGCAGCTTAAGCTTCTCCGTCGTGCTGGCGTTATGGATCCAGGACTTGCCTTTGATGATGCATTAGGCACGTTTACTGGTTTCGTGGGTGTGGACATTCTTGGTAATCCTAGTGGGATCGCTTCCCCTAAACTCATGAAGAAATTGGCAGATAGATATTTCACAAAGGTTACTCAGATTGTTGAAACCTCTTATTCCTTATCTCCACGACAGGTTGCTCTTTGGAAGTCGCAACAGCGGGATCATACATCTGATTGGCTTAGGGTGGTTCCGATCTTAGGGTTGGGTCAGGTTATGAATGGTAGGACGTATCGATGCGTGCTCTGCTACAAGTTGGGAGTTCCTTTATTTTCTGCTTCCGGACCTTGTTCTGCTTGTTCGAGGGTTTTTGAGGGTGACATCTACGGGGATCATGCTGTGTCGTGTACTGGGATTGTGGGTGTCAAGCATCGTCATAATGTTGTGCGGGACAGTCTTTATGATATCTGCAATCGCTCGGGTATTTCCGCTGGTAGGGAGGTTGATATTGGGATGAGCACAGAGATTGGGGGTCTTCGTCCTGCGGATTTGCTGCTTTACTCATGGGCCCATGGTCGCGATGTTTGTGTAGATTTGACGGGGTCTTCACCTTAGACTCAGTCTGGTATGGCTGATTTTGTTCCTGGTCGTGCTGTGAAGGATGCGGCTTCTCGCAAACGGTGTAAGTATGCAGATCGATGTGCTACTCTGGGGTATGGTTTCCTTCCTTTCTCTTTCTCTACTTTTGGCGAATTCGAGGAGGATGCTGTTGCACTGCTGAAACGGATTCAGATGTTTTCTAGAGCGCATGATATTGGTGCGTGTGCTGCTGCGCACATCTTCTCTCGTATTAGCTTTGCTGTAGCTAGGGGAGTGGGAGCCCAGATTGTATCTAGGCTTCCCACTAACTTCTTGTAGACATTTTGCCTTTTAGTTTTTAATAATAAAGTTTTATAATAATAATAATAATAATAATAATAATAATAATAATAATAATAATAATAAAGAGTAATAATGTCTGATCTGATCTGATTTGACTAAGTCTGATCTGATTTGACTAAGTCTGATTTGATCTGATCTGATTACTGTAACTTTTAAGTCCAAAAGAACATGGCCTTAGTCAAATAAAGAATCTAAAATGCATTTCTTTTGCAATTAATGGATATTTTAAAAAAAAATGATAAATTTGGAATTAAAAGGAGTATTTTAGTCAAGATTCAAGACCAAAACTCAATCTTTGAAAGACAAAAAACAAGTCTCTACTCTCTCCTTGATTTTTATTGGTTATGTTTAATTTTGATTTTTTTTTTCTTTTACAAAAATAATTCTAGCGTAACTAGCAAAAACTTAAAAAATAATACAGAAAACAAATCGCTTGTTAGAACGTCTAATATGAAAATTTTTTGCTTTATTATTGACTATTAATATTAGGGTCGGGGCAGAGTTAATGGAGACTCTGTACATTTTCTTGTAAGTAGGCCCAATTTATCAAATGATATCGTTCTTAAAAAAGATCAAATTAAAAGCTAAAAAAAATTCTTTGGGATTTGAACTTACGACTTCAGTATTGAGATTAATTGTAACTCAGTTCATTAAGCTTACCACAAATCCATGCAACATTTGTTTTTAATTATTGGAAACAATAAGTAATATTATAAATCAATAGCCATTTATTTGGGGGCCTGAGCGATCAAACACCCTGCGCGTGCCAAGCATCCCCTCTCAATCTACTTATGTAAAAAAATTAAAGATTGTGTTGAAAACTACTCTTCTTCATAATAATAATTAATAAGGTTCATATAAAAATAAAACCAATAAGACCCCACATTTGTTTGTTTGTTCTTGATGTTTCATAACAATTTCCCAAGGGTTGAGTTGACTCATTAAAAAAAAGCTAAAATAGAATTGACTTCCACAAATACTACTAGTATAATACATTATTTTATTCTACAAATTAATAATTAAAATTGCATTTATGATTTATCTATCAAAAACACAAGACAAAAAACAATCTTACTAGAACATAAATCACTTTGTATTAACATTTTTCTTTCCTATTAACGAACTTTGTAAATTAAAGATATGTTTGATGGTCGAATTCTTCCATTTGGTGTAGTAATCACTATCATCTTGATGGTTTATCTTATCCGTAAGTTTTGCAGAATAAAGGAAAACGAAGCCCAATTACCAGTCCACATAAACGAAGCCCAAGCCCAAACTCAAGCCCAAGAACAGGCCCAGCAACAAGAGCAGGATGAGCCCAAAGGGCTTGATCAGGGGACGATTGATTCATATCCAACGGTGGTGATTGGAGAGATGAAGCAGTTAGATGATAAGGCATGTCCTATTTGTTTAGGTGAATATCATAAAATTGATGTGTTGAAGGTTTTGCCAGAATGTCTCCATAGATTTCATCGTGATTGTTTAGATGAATGGCTCAGATTGAATGCCACGTGTCCTGTTTGTAGGATTCATCTTCCTCGTTTTACTTGATTATTAAATTAAATTGTTTTGTTTGGTTCATCATTTCATACTCATTGTTTTGGTACGTATATATGTAAATTACATGTTTGATTCTTATTATTATAAAAAGTATAGAAGTAAAGAATGAAGTAGAAATAAAGTTTGGGTTATTTTTCCTTGATTGAATAAATTGTGTGACTTTTAGTCTAGGGCTGCCCGGCCAGTTCCTCACAATGAGATACAAATTTTGCATCTTAAATGTTGTTTAAAGTAATTATGATCTATGTAATATTAGAGATATATATACATTCTGCCATGTAAAAATATGGAAAATTTTGTAAATATATTTTCAATAAAATTATAAAAAAAAATATCAAATGATATTTTTCTCTTGAGAAACACTAATTGAGAAACGGGATATTTTTCCCTCTTTATACGAAGTATTTTGATTAAGTTGTACTGTCAACGCGGTGGCCCATTACTTGCATCAATCATTCAACCTATCTATATTAGATTATTATTAAAATAATTTTAATATAGAAAATACGTAAATAAATAAAAAAAAAAAAAACTATTTATTGTACACTCAACAAACGAGTCCAATCAATAAAATATACAAAGTATTAAAAAATCTATCTATCTATAACTATTATTAAAGCAACAACCACCATTTTCCCTTTCAATTTTTCCTCTCAACTCCACTTTATTAATTATTTCATAAAAATGTAAGAAAGCATTTAATAAATGTTAGTAAATGTGTTTTGTATGACTTTAGACATTTAATTTATTAGTTGATATTGTTATATATATAACTAGACAATACCCGAGCAAATGCTCGATTTTAATTAATGTTTAGGAAATTTTTTTTAGTGGTTACTATATTAGTATAAAAGTATTTAATTATATACTATACCGAATAGAAGTATTGATATGTTGGGATGGATAATACGGGTTTAGAAAAGTTTTTTTTGGTTCCTACATTAGTCTTAACTCTATATCGTAATACTCACAACTTTTGCATTTTAAGTTGTAACATAATGTTTACAACAATTTTTTTACTATATTTAGTGAAAAATGTATCTATATATGTGTAACTTTTTTATTTTTTAAACCGACCTTACTTTTGTAGTGGGCCTAATTAATTATTCATTTTTCACTCTATTTCTGTTTAAATCCAATTTTTTTCTAGGAGTCCCTATCACATATTTATGTAGCAAATATTGCAATACGGAGGTAGTATATATAAAAGATTAGTAGAGATGTAAAAAAATTAATTATAATAAAATACACCATCATTTTTAATATTTGCTCATTTATGTTTTCATCAATACCAATAAACTAATAGAGTAATAGAAAAAGGGGAAAAAATCATAAATTATGATAAAAGTTGTGCAAAAAAAGTAAGAGAGAGAAGATGATAAAGCAATGTGAGAAAAATATACGAAGTATTAATAAATATAAAAGAATTTTTTTTACTATATTTAGATAATGTAGGAATTCAGCAAATTAAAATCAAAACAACCCAAAAAAGGAAAGTACGAAAATTAATTAAATAAAGACAAGTGAGTAATTTAATTAATAAAAAAAAATATATAAATGTTTGTAAATTATTATGTCAATTTTTTTTAATAATATTATTTTAGTTTAAGAAGATATTTGTTTGGTATTTTATTTATTTATTAGAGTATTAATTATGGTATTAAATATAGAGAGGTAGAAAAGTGAGATAGAAGATAGATATAGATTTTTTTTTTTGTTAGGAGGGAAAAATGGTAGTTTGGGAGGGAAAGGGGGTATATTTTAGTGGTAAGAGTCATAGTAAGGTACATATAGATATATATAGATATAGATATATAGATTATAAAAATATTTGTTATCATAAATAAAATTTAATTTAAAATATTTACAATTAAAAAACATCAAAATGTGATTTAATTAATAGTATTTTTGCATTCTTTATTTAAATTATGCTCGGAGATTATTAGTTATCATAATAAAATCAAGTTCAATACATCAGTAAAAGAGGTTTCTATATTTAAAGAAAAGTCTCTCTGGTGCACAATGACAAATTTCGAACAATTTGTCCCAAATAACGAAGGACTTTTTTTTACAACAAATTTGAACCACTCAAATATGAATTTTTTAACGACCACATTTTATAGGTCACTATAAATTATATATTAATCAAGTGTACTTTTGACACTAATTTTCATTTTGATCGTAATTTGTCACTTATACATAATGAAATATATAGTCATGTGGGACGTTGTTGGATTCACTTATACATAATTTTTATAATACATAATTAGAGATATTAATTTTCAAAATTTTATCTTGGCATACGTGAAAAGTCTCTTGTTGCGAAAATTCATTTACGCAGGAAGTATAACAATTTATACATGTTGCCATTGACTTCAAAACTATGCTCCATTAAGTTAAGTGAGCTCCGCCTTCACCTTGCTTGTATTACCTATATATTGAAATATTGGGACATTGATAGAGTATACTTGTATAACATATTTTTGTGCCTCAAACAAAAACTTAAGTTGATAGTTGATGGTTTATACTCTATCACTCCCCGTCACATGAACGGTCCACTGGGCTTGAAATGTGGATGTTGTACAGGCCAAATCATATCTGACGCAAACTAATTCCACTTAGAAAGGAGAAGGATGAGAGATTTGAACTCATGGTTTCTGTGTGCATATTGACTCTGATACCATGTTAGAGGATCGTGTCAACCAAAAGCTTAAGCTGATAGATAAGGCTCAGAAATATGTTGCATACTCGATTCAGATATATAGATGAAGTTATCATTGCTGTTAACAAACATACATAAAATAACATAAAACACAAGTTAGTTTAAAGAGAGTTATTACTAATACACAATTTGGTGAATCGCATCAAATGTGGGATTCCGATCTCTTACCAAAGTAAGAAATCAAGATATGGCTTTCATTCCCCGCAGACTTCTGGTACGTTTAGAAATTCTTATATACATCTGGAAGTATTGTAATCCAATCGTATTTTTACTCATTTTATAATTTTTTGCTCATTTTAAATTTTAAAATGAGCAAAATTATTTAAATTAAGCAATAAAATACCTTGGATGTACATACTTCTACGTATACAGGATCTATAATACACCAGTTATGATATGGTGTAATAGATGTTGCTCCACTAAACATGCATTCTTCTCCGTTCTCCCTATTAAAAGAGATGAATGCATGTTACTGTATTACGACTAAACATGAACGTAACTATTATTAAACTTCCACTATATGCATTACTTATTTACTTTAGCTATTAATCAAGTATACGGTTAAAAGTATATATAATATGAGAATTTTTTGTGGGGATAGCCCAGCATTTGTGGCCATTTTATGGTGGATATCCCTCGATAAAATTTTTTTTGCAAGGATATCACAAACTAAATTTAATGATTGCGAAATTATCCCAAATTCCATTTTTTGGGAAAAAAGTCAAGATTCTGGGCATTGACTAACTCACCTAATTTAATATGAATTTAATATGTTGTAGGATTAAATGTATTTGATTTTCACGCACAATAAACTCACCTAATTAAGCCAGTCAATGCCCGAAATCTTGACTTTTTCCCTGGATGCAAAATGGAATTTGGACTAATTTCGCAATAATTAAATTTAGTTTGGGATATCCTCGAAAAAAAAAAAATTATTGAGGGATATCTTACAAAATGGTCACAAATGTTGGCTATCCCCACAAAAAATTCATAATATAATGTCAAATTATTATCCATAAACACAAAGTCAAACTCGGTAATTGCTATTTCAAAATATCTAATTATTAAACCCCGCGTTAGTTCTTTGATAGTATTTATTTCTATTTCGGAATAATTTCCCATGAGTTGACTTATTAAAAAAAAACCCTAAAATAGAATTGACTTCCACAAATAGTACTAGTATAATACATTGTTGATTATTGTTCGATCTACATTAACAATTTGAATTGCATTTATCTATCACAATCAAAAAAAAAAAAAAAAAAAAAAAAGTAAAGATATGATTGATGGTAGTATTGTTTCATTTGGTGTTGTATTGGGTATCATCTTCTTGTTTATCTATCTTTTCCTTAAGTTCAAACAAAAAAAGGAAACCGAAGCCCAACTACCAGTCCACATTAACGAGGCCCAAACCCAAGCCCAAACACCAGCCCAAGAACAGGCCCAGCAACAGGAGCAGGAAGAGTCCAAGGGGCTTGATCAGGGGACGATTGGTTCGTATCCAACGGTGGTGATTGGAGAGATGAAGCAATTAGATGATAAGGCATGTCCTATTTGTTTAAGTGAATATCATAAAATTGATGTATTGAAAGTTTTGCCAGAATGTCTCCATAGATTTCATTGTGATTGTTTAGATGAATGGCTTAGATTGAGTGCCACGTGTCCTGTTTGTAGGATTCATCCTCCTCCTCGTTTCTCTTAATTAATTATTCCTTTGATTTGCTTCAATTCTAATTGTTTTGTTTGGTTCATCATTTCATCATCATATACTCATTGTTTAATTCTATTATTATCATGTAAACTAGTAAAAAATATATGTTGGATTTTTATTTTTTTTTTCTCTTCTTGATTGAATTGATACGTAATTTGTATCTTCAATTGGCAAGTTGGAGTAATTTAATTTTGCCCAAAATTAGACATGCATATGTTCGAACACGTAAAAATATGGACTTTTTTTGGGAATATGCTAGGATTGCTAGCTTTCAAAAATATTACACAATTTCTTTTGAGACACACAAAATTGAGAAACTGAGTATTTTATCGTCCTTATAATATTTTGATTAAGATGTCAATGCAGTGGCCCACTACCTGCATCAATCACTCCCCTTACTTCCTCCGATTCAAATTAATCGCTACATTTTTTGTGGCACAAAATCTCAGGCAAAATTTCAATGGGGTAATTAGGAAAGAAATAGGGCCATGTGATTAGATATTATGAAGAGAGAAAGTGGAGACCAAAAACAAATTCATGAAAGAATATGGGCATGTGATTAGATAAGTATAGGTATTTTGGTCATTTCATACAAAAAAAAAAACTGTTGAAAAAAGAAAAAATGAAATCGTTACGATTAATTTGAAACTTTTCGAATTTAAAACTGTTGCAATTAAGTTGGATCGGATGAAGTATATTAGATTTTTATCTATATTTCTTGGAAAGTACTACAAACTACGATATTTCTTATATGCTGTACTCCATATTAATTTTTTATGCTTAGTGGTTGACACTTTTTTTGGGAGGGAAAAATATACAAGAAAATTATGATATCTTCCTCTCGAATATAAATTCTAATTTATCTGTAGCTATAAGAAGCAAAAGAATTATTTGGCATCTATATAAGGATCCACTTTAGCATGTGTAGAGGTTCAGTTCCCTAAAGAAACAATATAGTCCGCATTGAGATTTGCTTCCCTAATTAATATATGGGTAGAAGAGACCAAACCAAAATATTGGAGAATATGGCGAATCTTGTCCATAAGAAATCATATTGAATCTTCCAAGGGAAAGAAAGTGACTCGGCAAGGAGAAATTGCGAGCGACTAAACATTCCCCTAGTGATTGCGAAGGACAACCCACACAAAGGCAGAATTCATAATAACGGAGTCATGCATGATTTAGATTGATATTGCCTAGAGGAGGAGGAAACCAATAGATAAAGCAAGGAAGTTGAAAATTAGAAGGAGAAATAGTAGAATATAAATTAGGGATCGGAGTGAGAGAAAATCAAGAGAAAGATGATAGGGAAATTCTTGAAAATAGGAGAGTAAGGGGGAATATATTGCAATGGAGGAGATGGGGGAATTACGAAAAACAAAAGTATTACAAGATTTTTATATACTCCAGTGGAGATATATGACTTTAATAGTAGATACCAAATGAAGAGGATGATAGATGATAGAATAGGTATAATATTTGTCGTGCCGTATATTTCCAATTGAAGTCATATATATACAAAGCTAGTAGGGACTGTGCTAGCAATTAACACTAATTACAAGGACTTTAAATAAAATATTTACATAGTCTAACACTCCCCCGCAGTCGTAGCGGGAGGGGATAGGACGCTGAGACTGTCACGGAAGTCGTCAAACAAAACGCGAGGGAGCCCTTTAGTGAAAATATCCGATATTTGATAATGGGAGGGTACATGCAATACGCGAACCTCACCACGCTGAACCTTATCTCGGACGAAATGGATGTCCATCTCAATATGCTTAGTACGCTGATGCTGAACAGGGTTGCCAGACAAATACAACGCACTAACATTATCACAGTACACAATTGTCACAGTGGATATAGGACAATGTAACTCAAGTAACAAATTACGAAGCCAACAAGACTCCGAAACAACATTAGCAGCGCCACGATACTCTGCCTTGGCACTGGACTTAGACACAGTCGGCTGTCGTTTGGAGGACCAAGAGACAAGATTATCACCCAGAAAGACACAATAACCCAAGGTAGAGCGACGAGTGTCAGGACACCCACCCCAATCGGCATCAATATATGAAACAAGGGAAGTAGGAGAGGACTTATACAGGTGCATACCATAATCGAGAGTACCTTGGACATAGCGTAGAATTCGCTTCAAAGCATCCATATGTTCAGTTTTAGGATCATGCATAAACAGACACACCTGTTGAACAACATAAGAGATATCCGGACGAGTGAACGTTAAGTACTGTAAAGCACCAGCAAGACGCCGATATAAAGTGGGGTCAGCACATGGAGAAGAAGAGGAGGCATTCAACTTGCCCTTAGTATCAACAGGAGTGGCACAGGACTTGCAGTTAGACATACCAGCACGATCTATAATCTCAGTGGCATATTTACGCTGAGATAGGAAAAGTCCAGTACTATCCCGAGTCACAGAGATGCCCAAGAAGTAGCTCAAGTGACCCAAATCCTTCATAGAAAATTCAGAGTTGAGTTTTGTCATAATTGAACATCGAAGAGAAGCAGAGGAAGTAGTGAGTATAATATCATCCACATAGAGCAAGATATATGCTAGATCAGTACCACGACGATAGATAAAGAGAGAGTTATCAGACGTGCTGTGAGTGAAACCCAAAAAAGCCACGAACTCTGCAAAACGATGATACCATGCACGAGGAGCCTACTTAAGACCATATAAAGACTTACGGAGAAGACAAACATAATCAGGACGGAAGGATCTCGGAACCCCAAGGGTTGGTGCATGTACACTGTTTCATTCAAATTACCATGTAAGAAAGCATTCTTGACATCCAATTGATGTATAGACCAAGAACGAGAGAGAGCAATGCTAAGAACAGTCCGTATGGTGGCTGGTTTAACAACCGGGCTGAAAGTTTCATCACAATCAATCCCCTCACGCTGAGACCTGCCATCACCCACAAGACGAGCCTTATAACGCTCAAAAGAACCATCAGATTTCACCTTATGCTGAAAAATCCAAAGTGACCGAATAACATTGACATTAGGAGGACGTGGGACTAGATCCCAAGTCTTATTTTCAAGAAGAGCATTAAATTTATCCTGCATAGCATCTTTCCAATTCGGGTCACGGAGAGCAGACAATAGATTTTTAGGAAGTGGGGAAATTGTGGTTGTATGAAGGGATGTGTTTGCAAATTTAGGATTTGGTTTATAGATGCCCCGTTGACTACGAGTAATGACACGGGTAGGAGGAGGAGGAGGAGGTAATGTAACATGATTAGGATTAGAAACATGAGGTGGATCACGCCTATGTGGTGGTGTGTATGGACCAGCACTGGTTTGGGAAGAAGTAATGGGGGTCTGTTGTGGTTGAATTGGCTCAGTAGAAGAAGAAGGTGATGGGCCTGTTGGTGAGGAGTTGAAACGGCCCAGACTAGAAGGTTGTGGAGAGTTTGTAACCAAGGAGTTTAGAGGGAAGAATATTTAGAAGATATGTGGCCATTGCTAAGGCATGGTGCCAAAAAAAAAGGAGGTAAAGACGCATGAGCTAGTAAAGTACGCACAATATTATTGATCGATTGAATTTTGCGTTCCGCTTTACCATTCTGGGGAGAAGTATGGGGACAAGAGAATCGAAAAGACATGCCATGTTGATCACAAAATTTTTAAAAAGGAGTATTCTTGAATTCCGTGCCATTATCACATTGAAATGTTTTAATTTCTCGTTCAAATTGTGTATGAACATATGTACGGAAATTCAAAAAATACTTATAAACTTGTGATTTTTGAGAGAGAGGGAAGGTCCACAAAAAATTAGTGTAATCATCCAAGAAAAGAACATAATATTTATGGCCTAAAGAACTGAGAACCGGAGAAGTCCATAAATCACTATGAACAATATCAAATGGCATAGTAGTATAAGAAGAAGAATCATAAAATGGCAATTTAATCATCTTTCCAAATGGACAAGAAGTACAAAAATTATTTTGAGCCTTATTACACTTAACTAAATCATTAGTACGTAAAGAATTAAGAATCGCATCTCTCGGATGACCTAGGCGAGAGTGCCAAATACTAGATCATATAGCAACATATGAAGAAGGATGTGAAGAAGAAATGGCTCGAAAAGTAGTTATAAAGGGATAGAGGTCGCCCGAGCTCTCACATTTCATAAGATTGCTCCCCGTGTGCAAGTCCTTCACAGAAAACCCAAACGGATCAAACTCAATCGACACCATATTATCAGTAGTAAATTTACGAACAGAGATAAGATTTTTGATGATATTAGGGGCATGGAGAACATTTTTAAGAGCTAAAGGAGAATTTTTATGAGGTAATTGTGCATGACCATAACCACGAATTGGAATAATACTACCATTACCAACAATAATATAATTATTATAATTATTGCTCAATTGAAAATAAGACGAGAGATTACCTTCCGAGGAGTTCATATGAGAAGTGGCCCCGGTATCCATATACCAATTATCATCAGGTTGTTGCAAAGTAAGAGTATGCAGTCCTTGATCAATATCAGTGGGAACATATGAGACAGTTGCAGGAGCAGTAGAAGAAGAGCCTGCCGTGTAATAACTCTGAGGAGGACGAGTACCAAGAATACCCGAACCGGGGGAAGGAGAAGACGGACCAGGTGAGGGGCGGAACTGCCAGCTTGATATCGGGTAATGGCACGGTGGAGTTGCCCATGGCTGCTGCCCATAAATACCCATAGGCGAATAGTAATACGGTGGAGCAACAGGGACGAATTGCTGCTGGTTGGAAGGAACACGAGGCTGCCCCTGGTGCTGCTGCCCACGTCCACCGTGATGACCACCACGGCCACCTCGTCCAACCCGACCGCCACGGTAATTGCGGTTGTTATTGTTGCCGCCACCACCGCGAGGAGTATTGCGATTATAATTTTGATCACGAGTGTTGCGGTTCGAGTTGGAAGCAGTACTCTTATTAGAAGAACGAGGTTGGTCAGATTGTAGAGTTGGGGAACCCGAGTCATGAGAAACAAGAGCAACTTCCGAGGAGATGGGATTGTCATCAGTGTTGCTAATCTCTTCAAGTTCGAGCATAGTACGAACCGTCTCAAAATCCGGCAGCGATTTCAAATGTTGAATGGAGGTCTTGAAAGGCCTGTAATTAGGATCATCACCAAGCCCTCGAAGAAGACGCAACACCATTTGATCATCGATAATGGAGGAGCCAACATTACGGAGATTATCGGCAAGCATCTTAATACGAGTACAATACTCCTTGACGCCAGGGAACTGCTCGAGTTTGATGTTGGACAATTGCGTATCGTATTGCAAAGCGCGAGCGGATTTATTACCTCGAAACAGACGTTCCAATCGTTCCCAGGTATCCATAGCCGAATCATCAGGGTTGCGAATTGTATTAAGAAGATCATTAGAGACAGTACCATAGATCCATTGATGAACAATGTCGTCCAAACGTTACCAAGGAACTAGGGCGGCATATTTTTCCTCCTCTGATTTTGAAGCATCATCATCGGTAGATTTGGCAGCCGGTTTCATGATGTGGCCCAAGACGAGATGTGCACGACAATTTAATTTGAATAAGGTTGCCCAGTTATTGTATTGCGTTCCCGCATAATCAAGAGTCACCGGAATAAGTGCCTTGATGTTGGTGACTGTGGTGGCAGGATGAAGCTTCGGGGTCTCAGACATGGTGAGAGGGGAGACGAAGAAGAGCAGAACGAAGAGGGAAAACAGAGAGATCTGTTGCGGCGGCTTGAATCGTCGGGAAGAAGGCATCGTCTAGGGTTAATGGGAAAGGCCTGATACCATGATAGATGATAGAATAGGTATAATATTTGTCGTGTCGTATATTTCCAATTGAAGTCATATATATACAAAGCTAGTAGGGACTGTGCTAGCAATTAACACTAATTACAAGGACTTTAAATAAAATATTTATATAGTCTAATAGAGGATGAAGAAAAGAAAGAAGGGACATAAGGGTAGGGTGGGGCGGAAGGGGATTAATTCAATGAATGGCTTGGGCATGAACCCAAATAGGGGAGATGACAGTATAACCAAGAAAATATGGTATTGGAACTCATTAGCGGAGTAGTAGAGGGGGCAAAGAGTAGGGATGGGGACTACTCGAGAGACCAATTTGTGGTGAACTTGAAGGCCGGTATGGAGGAATTACAAGATAAAAATTTGTAACTTAGGATTAATATCAAGTTTTCAAATCTAATAAAATCCAAACAGAGTATATCCAGCGGGAGACCATGGGCAAGTCAAGTCGTGGTTTTGGTGAAAAATTTAGAAGCCCCAACCAATTTCATGCAGCATAAGGTTAGTACTCAAATTACAAACTATAATTGTCAAATTGGTTGCCTTGGCCATGTACATTACATGTTAAACATCATTGGACATTGGGCTACCTGTTTAATCCTTGTGTTTACTCTTTCAATAGAAATTATGTCCATTATTATAAAATCAACTCTAATAAAAGTATAGACCACTTACATTACTTCTAACCTTATACTCGTTGGACTACCTTATCAAAATAACCTCCATTATTATTGCCTAGTTGCTATTTGCCAAGTCCAAAAAAGAAGTGATCTACAAGTTAGCGTCTTTATATGAACTACCTAGTTTTGTAGGCTAATTAGACTGGATTAATCTGTACTTAGGGTCCGTTTACTAGAGCGAAAAATGTTTTCCTTGAAAACAGTTTTCCTATTTTACATCGTTTACTTTGGGTGAAAAAATAAAATGTAAAACTTTT
The DNA here is from genome assembly GCA_951394345.1 of Salicornia ramosissima. Lineage (NCBI taxonomy): Eukaryota > Viridiplantae > Streptophyta > Magnoliopsida > Caryophyllales > Amaranthaceae > Salicornia > Salicornia ramosissima. The sequence goes on along the minus strand of OX596237.1, from coordinate 51,241,904 downwards.
GGTGAAAACTCATTAGGTAGCGTTTGGATAAGTGGAATTCATTTCAAATTAATGAATTCGATTTCTGAAATTGAAATGTTACAATTCAAATGACAATTATTTGTTTGAGTTATTTTAAAATTTGAAATGACATGGTTATGTTAAGTATTTGAAATACACAACATTTGCTTGTTAAGCATTTGGGTTGGGAATTGAGCCAAATCTAATTCTAAATTATTTAACTTGCCAAACATGTAATTTGGCCCAAATCCATCATTTCAAATTAAATTTAATTTACACCCTATTGGAAACATTTTCTTCCAAATTTAGGAGTAAAACTTATTTTCCATGCAAGTAAACTTTGGAAAATTTATATGAAAATGAGTTTTCCAACGTAAAATATTTTTTATGGAAAATTATTTTACATCGAAAATATTTTACACCAAAGTAAACTGACCCTTAAATTTAATTAACTGAACTGACTTGAAATATACTGAATTTGTTTGAACTGAAGTGAATTAAACTGTTTTGAATTGAACTGAAATTAAATAAATTAAGTCCAAAGGAATAAGGCCATGCGTCAAGAGTTGAACTTGTTTGCTATTCATGAAATTTCAAGAGTTGACTTGCTCATAAACTTCAATTCATCAAGCTAGTTGCATTGTTTCTAATGGAATATAATATTAGACTTGCAAATAAATAACATATTATATAACCATTATTATAAGCTAAATTTTGATAATTAAGACGTAAATACTTCTTCAAATATTGAACAAACATTCTTCCACAACAACTTCAATCTAATTACTCATCGAAAAAAATCATTAATCACCATTATTTCCTCTAATTACAACAATTATGTTCTATTATATCATTATCTTTATTACATTGATCACCCTTTTGTTTGCTTATTGCCTTCATTGGTGGTTCAAGACTCGTCTTATCCTACTCCAATACTCCATAAGAATAGGTATGGGCCTTACTCAAGATCAAGCCCAAGACCAGGCCCATAACCAACGAGCAGAAAACAAGGGACTTGATCAAGAGACTATCAATTCTTTTCCAACGGTGGTGATTGAAGATAACAAGAGAACGCTACGCCAAGATGATGACACGTGTCCCATCTGCTTATCTGAGTATGATCACAACCATGTAGTGAAGTTTTTGCCTCAATGTAGGCATCAGTTTCATCGTCATTGCTTGGATAAATGGCTAGTATTGAACGCCACGTGTCCTATTTGTAGAGCTCATCTCTCGTCTAACTTACTCAAGTTCATGATACTATACATATGTATGTATGGGTGCAAAAGATCCAGATAATCAAATATATAATTTAAAAATAATATTTAGAGAACCGACTAATAAATCAAACGTATATAAATAAATGTTACTTTTTAAAAAAATCGGTTGAAATTTGAAGTGTGGCTTGAGCTTTAGTATAGATGTAAGGTATGATGTGATTAATGATTATGTGAATAAGTGATTGGTGTATTCAAGTATGTATGAATGATTAAGAGCATAACCTAAAATGCTAGGTTTGTTTATAAACCAATGATCTTTCCCGCACTCATTTGCATCCCCTTTGCATGTTAGGTTTTTCTTATAAGAGAGACTACTTTGTTGCATTAATTAAAAAATATAATCAACATCAATATATATACAAGTTTATCTCCCAACTAACTATTCACATCAGCATATTTTGTGTAATAAATTTAGAGTTTTTATACTACGCACTCAGGTGCATTTTTGATAAAGCTACAAATTTATTTTATTACATAATCATTGTGTACAATATTTCTAAAATGATTTTTGATAAACTGCAATTCTCAAAAACTATTTATAAAAATTAAAATTAAAAATAAAATAAAAAAAAAAAACCTTAGCTTGTTTACATCAGATATAAAATTAGTCTATAACTATTAAAATTCTTTATATATCTTAAAGATATTAATTTAATATATACCCGATAATGCCGATATGTTCAAGGCTTTGTGTAAGTCTGGTCGAAAAAATCACACACCTTGCTTAAAGGTAAATCAAGCATCTTCATTCCTCTACTTGTTGCATTATCCCTAATCAATGTCACCTTTGTCATCCATTAATATTACCATGTTACATTTCTTCTTGCTGTCCGAATTTGGAATACTATTCTTAATTTCTTATAACATAAATATAATTAACATATCAAAGTGAATTTACTACTCCCTTTGTTATTTTAATTTACGCACTTTTTTTTGGATATATATTTTTTTTAATTTACTCATTTCTCACATTTATTCTCTTGCATTTATTCATTTATGATTCCTAAGTTTTTTTCATACTCTCTCTCTTACTTTTGACTAACTTTAATAAACTTACTCTCTCTTCTTTTTTTTCATATACACTATCTCTTACTTTTTATACAACTTTTAAGCATCATTTATTTTTTCTCCTTTTCCCAATTATTTTCTTGATTTTAATGAAAACTCGTGTGAGTAAAGTTTAAAAAAAAAGGAAGGAGTAATTTCTTTAAAGTATTTTTTTTTCCAAAAGAAAAAAAAGAACTAACCAAGTCCATCTTCTTAAGCATATTTTATTAAAATCTCTATATATATATATATAAGGTTGGGTTCCGGTGAGAAATTTCTTGTGGCGAGAAAAATGAGAAGAGATAAATACATCAACTATAACCTAGAGGTACATTGAGCACCAACTATAGGTACATTCACCATACACTATAAATGCATTGAGTAAAAATACATTGACTTTATACCATATATACATTGACTCTAAACTATCAAATGAGTAAGGAGGGAAAATCAAATTTAATCTTAGCCCTTCATTTGGTGATCAAAGGGTTGTGATTACTTCTCACCATTCTCACCAAAACTGCATTTCTCACATGAGCCTACTTCTATATATATATATATATATATATACTCCAACTATCCAATGAGAATCACTTAATCCATATTTTGGTGACTTCTCCCACCAAAAGGTCAACCCCCCCCCCCCCCCCCCCCAAAAAAAAAAAAAAAAAAAGGAACCCCACCTTCATAAATATATATATCATTCAAGAATTAGAAAAATTGATGCCAAATCTTGTAATAATCCCAGCAATTGCCATGTTTTGTTCCTTCATATGTTATGCTTGTTGGTGCTGCCTAAGAAGAAATCACAACAACAACAATAATAATAACGGTCAAAGACAAGCCACCTATGTATTTGGCATTGCCGCCCTAAGCCCTAGGACGGGTGGTACAACATCATCGTATCAAGCTCAGCCACCAACACCACCACAACCACCACCAGCAACGACAGTTGTTGAAGCAATTGGCCTCGACGAGGTAACAATTGATTCGTTCCCGAGTATGATCATAGGTGAAAGTGGGAGAATGATCAAGAAAGATGATAATATTTGCTCCATTTGTTTGTCTGAATATAATCCTAAGGAAAAATTGAAGATCTTACCATTATGTTTGCATAGGTTTCATTGTGATTGTATTGATCAATGGCTTAGATATAATGGGACTTGCCCCATTTGCAGAATTTTTCCGCCCAATTCATTGTGACCATATATATATATATATATATATATATATATATATATATATATATATATATATATATATCTAGCTAGGTATACTACTTGTTTATATTGATGACTAAATATTTTGATACTACTATATATGCTTAATAAGACGCAGTTTAGAAGAAACTCACAACCTGGGCTCTGATACCATGTTAAATTTGATTGAATATTAGAAATGGGTCTGGCAACCCAATATGGAAGAGGAGAGTGACGTCACTTATAAGCCATGGAAGGTTCTTTCCTAAAATCAATTGGTAATAGGAGGAGTATCTTCCTAGACTTATAAGTTAGTTTAGTCTCTCCTCATCCTCCGATGTGGGACACTCACTAGTGCATCATATAGGGTTCAACAAACATTATCTAGGATATATATGTTCGTTGTTAATTATTACTGTTACGATTTTATTATGATGGATATATATATATACTAGATTAGTCACGTGTGATGCACGATATATTTAGTTCATTCTTAAAAGAAAAGGTTATGTTTATTTTACGGAAAAAGTGTAATCATATTCTCATTAAATTTGTAATTAAAGAATCATTTATTAATTAGTTTGAAACTTAGGAGGATTAGAATTAAAAGTGAAGTGATGTCGTCATTAGTTTTGGAGGCAAAAAGTTTCATGTGAATTTGACACGTGTCCCTGGATGACACGATGACATCAGCTTATTTTACTTCATCCATTTTTTTAGTTGTTACACTCTTGAAATAGTATTTTAGTATGGAGTATATAGTTATAGATTTATTTATTGTTTTGTTAAGTTTCGTACGAGAAAAGTAAATGAAGTAACATGGGAAAACCGGAAAAGGTCTTGTTAGTAGGCTTAGTTGAGACGTCATCCTACTTGCACGACTTCGTTTGACTTTTTTTATAATAGCATTAGCATCTACTATACAGCTATAACCAGATTGCAAAATATATGAATAATGCTTCCTACTTATCCATGTGAGCTACGAGCCTTAGCACGATGATTAAGTCTTGTGAACATTGTCAGATCTGATATCTTGGATTTGAACTTCAATTTACTGTACGTCTTTGCGAGAAATCATTATCTTTTCACTTTTAGATGTAAGTGCGGGTTAAATTAGATCAAATAACTTTAATATGACTTGGCTCAAGACCTAATATCACTCACACTATTAAAAAAAATTGATCAATGTGTGTGTATTATATCCCCATAATGCGACTCTTGATCTATATGTTTGCACCATCTGCATTTTACCGGATTACTAATAAATATGGAGCTAAATATGTTTTTGTCCATTAATATCTCTAATTAGTCACGCCAAAAATCAAATAATAATTAATATTAAACTGCTTCAAATTAGTTACAACAGATAGGTTTTTAGCATGTCAATGCATTATTTTAACTATAGTATCTATAATTACATGTAAATTTGAATCATGAACAGTTAATATTATTACGGTATTTAATGAGAGATCATATTTTATGTTGTTGTTCCTTACGTATAAATCACATATCTTGGTCAATGTGTATACTTTATTTGTTGGAACGAATAAAGTATTAAGACCACGCTTAACAAAAAATTCCTATTATTGTACGAAGAATTAGAACATTTTATTAATAAATTCTAATTTGTATATAGAGTCAGGATTTCAACAAGGAAAGATTTGTTTCGAATTTTAGAGTCGATACGAGGCTCGTGAAATAATATTTTTTTTCTAATACAAAGCAGTAAAATAATTGAGAAATTTTGATTTTAATACCTCATGTCTCCACCTTTTGATACACCGCTCAAAATGATTTATTCTTCAATTATTCATAGAATACTTTCACATTCATACTCTATCTGCTAAAATGAACTAATTAAGAAAACTAAATATTATTTAAGGCCATTTTTTGACGTAACGTTGTTGGATTAACTTAGAATGTTAAAGTAGTATTGGGGTTGAAACTTTCAATTGAAATCCAAAAATCAATTGAAATTCAAATATCAACTTAAATAATCGTTAATTTTGTTAAATGAACTACTTTTAGTTGATAAAGTATAAAGTTGGTTGTATTTTGAGAATAATTTACCAACAGACCATTCTAAGTAAACCACCCAGTATTTAAATCAATTTTTTCAATAATTTTTAACTTTTTTTGTTAGATTCAAGACAATAAAATTACGACATATTTCTATAACGTTATTCTAATGTAATATTATTATTACTCGTACAATCTACAATTACATTCTAAGTACTTTTTTTACATGAAAAGTATACATGACCCGCACAAGGTTCATATCTCATAAAATAACTATAGCCGGTGGGGCGTTCATAAGGCGTGGTGAGAATCAGACCCTGGTCAAAACCACCGAGAATTCCTTGCTCTACCACTGAGCTAAAATATTATCCTTACATTGTAGTCTGTCTACCTGATTTCATGCTCAAAATAGGAAACTGGATACAAAAAAGGCCCATTGTATTTTTGAATCCATCATATTTTTATCACACTAGACTAGATTTCAAGTCCAATGGTTCAACGATCTTTATTTTGATGGCAGCTCATGGAAGTATTAGGCCTTAACTGGCCCAAATATTTTGAGCAATTTATTAGCTTGAACTGCATTCACCATCGTCCTCTAGATGGACCCTAATGAACATGCAATTTTAGTAATATTTTATTTAAGAAAAACTGTAAAAGAAATCAGAATTTGAAGAACCACACTGTTAGGAGTCAAGATCCTCTCCATTTTTTATAAAAAATGAAGAGTCTATTTCTTCAATTAATGGTTGAGTATGTGCCAAGGGGGAAAATAGGTAGGTTTTTTGGATTTTTATTTTAATCTTAAATGAGGTGTCATATTCTTAGAATAGGAAATGGAAATAAAGAAATGGAGATGATCCTAACACCAATATTACTTATTAGTAATATGAACATATATAGTAGGTATATAACATAAAAAAATAAGGATATTTCCCCAGGTACCCCTGATGTTAGGCCTAATAGCAAGAATGCCTCCACTTTTTTTAACTTGCATTAGGTTCCACTGAGATCCGTATATGGCCAGAATGTCATTATTGTAAATTCCGACCTCAAATCAGGACTAATCTGTTTGTTTGTTTTTTTTTTTTTTGCAAATTCCGACCTCAAATTTGACCTTTAAGGGTTAAAATGACCCGTAAAACCTTAAGGGGGCAAATCTTTTTAAACACGTAGATCAAAGCACGCAAATTGAGGCGAATTGGGACGTAGATCAATGCACGCAAAAATTGTTTTATTTCCAATCTGTTGACCCATACCAAAATGGTTTTCCAATCCATTGACCGTGGTTTTCAACCCCAAAGAAACATGTGTCGAGCATCTGAGGTGGGTTTTCACCTTAAAAATGTCGTTTTTAGCCGCAATGGGGGTTTAAGGGGATTTGGGGGTCGGTGGGTAGGGTTACAGCGGTGGGTGTGGGTTTCAGCGATAGAAGTGATCTGGTGGTGATGATGGTAGTAATGGTGGTGGTAACAAAGGAGAAGGTAGTAGTGGCTGGGGTATTGGTGAAAAACTGTCTCACATGCTCAGCGCGTGGTTTTTTAAGACTAAAATTCACGGTCAAAGGATTGAAAAACCATTGTGGTATGGATCAACAACGATTTTTATTATTTAAAGTAGTTTTGGACAATTTCGTATTTTTAAAGTAGTTTTCCGTAGACTTGGTAGGGAGAACCACGGTTCGATCCCCCACAAGCACGTTGGGAGGAGTTTAAAACCTTAACCCCGAGATGCGCTCCGAATCCGGATTAGCCCAAAAAGGTGAACCGGGTGGATACACAAAAAAAAAAAGTAGTTTTTCGTAAAGTGTCTAAAAATTAAGGATGTTTTGGACAAAAATCCTAACAAAAATAATTTTCAGCCCGACATTATGAAAGAATAAAATTTCTAACAAAATCAGACTATTAGCAGCATTGCCAGTAGGAAAATCCAAAAAAACAACGAATAGGCAGATTGAACACGTACCCACAAGATCATAATCAGCATGAGTACAAGAAACTTAATTTTTTTATTCAACATTCTCAATATACTTTGAAAAACACCAATAAAATTAATCTTGTATCAATCACAGTGACATTAGCTAATTGAACCTTCTTCAACTCTTTCAAATCATTGACCTTGTTAATAAAAACTAAAAGATTAGATCATGTTTCACATCATAACCAACCAATTTATCACATTCCCAATTCTTCTCGGTATCGGGAATGTTAGAGAACCATCTCAACCAAAAACTTAAGCCGATAGTTGAGGACCAGTAATATGTTATATATTCTATCACTCCTCCTCACATGAAATATCCATTTGGGCTTGAAATGTGGAAATCATTTCGGTATCATACCTGGCGCGAATTAATTAATTCCACATACCATGTTACGTTGGCTCAGATATTAGAGGACCATCTCAACCATTATCGTCTAATTTTAAAATTTGTCGTTTTCAGTCTTTGTATCCGTATTCTTTTCTGTCCTCGTCCCGATTCGAACTTTATGTAATCTATGATAAAGACTAACTAATGATCATAGCAATCAATATGATTTCCACCATTATTAGAAATATGCATTCTCTCGAGTTCACAAAAATGAAATTCCCCCAAAAAACAATCTTCTTCTTCTTCCTCCTGATTTCACTGTTGGTAACTTCAATCAAATGCAAAGAAAACAGCTCAGAATCATCTGATTTTTGCTTAACACAAGTTTGCAGCTACGATGAACCAGTAATTAGGTACATTCAATTCCCATTTCTGATCAAGAATGAATCACTTCCAAAGTACTGTGGGTATCCAGGGTTTGATTTGTTATGTAATGGTGATGATAAACTCCTAATTAATCTCCCTAATTCTGGGTTATTGTTTTCTGTTGAAGAAATAGACTATGTTAAACAAGAGTTATGGCTTAATGATCCTGATAATTGCCTCCCAAGAAAGCTTATTTCACTTAATGCCTCTAATTATGTGGATAAATCTCCTTTTATTCCTGTTTTGGAGCAAATTTACTGGTTTCATAATTGCTCTAATGAGTTTTTTAACACTTCTAATGATGAAATTAGTCCAATTAGTTGTTTAAGTGGGGAAAATTATGGGGTTTTTGCAACAATTTCAGAGAAAATTGATAAGGGTAACACCTCATTATGTGGTAAAATTGGACCTGTTAGAGTGCCTGTAAGTAAGAGGAATTCTGAAATGTTTTCATCTTTGGAGCTTGAAGATGACATTATGCTCACTTGGACTACACCTCGTGAATGTGGGGAGTGCTACCAAAGACATGGAAAGTGTAGGTTCAAGAGCATTTCTGGCTTTGAAGTTGGATGCTTTAATCTTCCTCGTCCAGGTAATTTAATTGTCTCTTTTTATTTCCTACATTTTCGTTACTTTTTATTAGTCAGTTTTTAAATGTTTGCTACGTTTTCTGTTTAATCAGTTTTTACAATGTTTGCTACTCCGTACATTTTCAAGTTCCTCAAATTGAGATACAAGTTTGTATGTGAAAGTGGCATTTTAGTGTAATTTATCTCAACTTTAGGGGGCATAGATTCAAACACCAACTCAATAGGGGTGTTTTGGTAATATATTTTTAATAAAATTGCAAAAAATGTCATTTGATATATTTTGAGATATATACAATCTTTTTTAGAAACTGGGAATCTCCCACTATGGGACCACTTATTTCATGTAATATATTAAAATGCGCAAAGAGAGAATATAAACACGTGCAATACTAAAACAAAGTTAAAATAAAAATTAAAGTAGAAAAAGGTGAATGTTGCAAAAATAAAGGGACATGGGAGTAGTCTTTAAGGTTCACATATAGTATAAAAACCAATATGAGCCTCAAGCTATTGAAAAAGCATGATAATCAATTTGACCGACCCTCAAAACCATCAACTCAAGCATTTTGTTGGAGGTCCAAAATGATTTTTATACTCTATCATTCACAACTCATTAATCTACGTTTTGAAAAAATATATCAATCTAGGCCTCTAACAAAAACCCAATTACCAGCTTAAGTTTTTAGTTAGAGGGACGTATTTATTTTTACATTGTATCAGTCAGAACTCATTAATCTATATATGATTAATTCTTAGTGACTAAATATACACTTATATGTCTTGCAGGGGTTTCTAGATCAGCAATGTTTGCAATAGCCGTAGCATTTGTGACACCACTAGTAATGGTGACATGCTGCTTTGCATACTTCATAATGAAGACGGTATGCCATAGGAGGAGAGCAAACCGCCCAAGACTACCAAGCGTGGCGCTAGCCGTAGCAGTGGCTCCGCACCCACGAGAAGGCGGGGTAGTACAAGGGCTAGATAAGTCCACAATCGAGTCGTACCCGAAAGTAGTGTTGGAAGAAAATAGGAGGCTACCAAACCCAAATGACAACAATTGTGCAATATGTTTGGGGGAATACTTGGCTAAAGAGACCTTAAAGACAATACCTGATTGTGGTCATTGTTTTCATGCTCCTTGTATTGATGAATGGCTTTTGTTGAATGCCTCTTGTCCTGTTTGCAGAAATTCTCCTGCCAAAAACTAACCCTTTTGCTTTCATTTTATTAATGTTGATTTGTAGCTAGAGAGAATCACCCTATTTTATATGTACACTTAGTTTTTCGAATTCCAAGTCACACATTAGTTGGTATCAAAAATTAATACTACTATGTAGGTGTGAGTAAAGGTGGGCACGGGCCATGCCAGGGCGGCCCACGTGCCAAGCCCGCGTGCCTCGTGCCATAGCGTGTCGTTCCTATACGTGTCAAGAAAAGTTTGTGCCGTGTCGGGCTCGTGCCAAGTTATAAAATATAAGGCCCATGCACGGCACAACCCACATGCCATGTCAGGCCGACACGTGTCGTGCCATCGTGCCTTATACTAATTTTTATAAAATTTGAAATTTTAATCAAAATGAGTGTGCCAACTTGCGGGCCGACCTATCGTACTCGTGTCGGGCTCGTGCCAAATTTTTAAAATGTTGTTCGTGGGTGGCCCACGGCCCACCATTCGTGCCTTCGTGACGTGTCGTGCTTATAGCGGGCTCGTGTTGGGCCGGGCCCTAACCATGTCGTGCTAAGTTGGCCCTCATGCCGGCCCGGCCCATGCCCAGCTCTAGGTGTGAGCTATCCCACATTAGAGAATAGTGAAATGTTCAATCTAAACTTGAAAGGACATTCAAATGTTAAATCCAACCTTCGTTCCTTTTAAGTCACAAAAGTATATGGTCAATGATCAGTCAAAAATCTAATTTTAAGCGACAGAAAGTCAAAATTACACGCATATTTTATAAGTTGATCAGTCTAAATTACTCTGCGAATTGAGCTAATAAGTTTTCAATTAGTAACTAAAGACGCATCAACTTTTGGTATTCTTAATTTACCATGGTTCAATTTAGTGAATTATGACATCATGAAAAAGAGGGGTACATTTTGAAAAAGCTTTGTACATATTAAGGCTCCGTTTGTTTTGAAGAAAAACAATTTTCATGGAAAATCATTTTCTAAGGAAAATAATTTTCAATGGAAAACATAGATGTAAACAAAGTTTTCTTTTGTTTGTTTGATTAGACGAAAACTTGTGAAGGAAAGAAAAAATGAAATAGAAATGAAGGAAAAATGGGGCAGTGAATAACGAAGAAGTAAAGAGTAGGAAGGAAAATGTGGTATTCCTTCTCCACAAAAGGAAAATGGCTTTCCTTTTCCAAAGTGATATTTTCCACCTCAAGCAAAATTGTTTTCCATCCCTTTCCAAAACAAACAAAGGGAAATGGAAAAGGGGAGGAAAATCATTTTCCGGAAAAATATTTTTCATCAAAACAAACAGAGCCTAAATAAACTGCAATTTTTATCCATGGAAATATTTTCTAACCAACTAGCAAATGTGATTCTAGAGCAGTCATGGTAACAACAAAAAATATGCAAGCAAATTCTATTTTGCAGTACTTATACATGAAATAATTTGACAATTAAAGTATCTCATGTAGCATAAAATTAACAAGGTAACCATAAACAACAATGATAACCACTCTAAGACCAACAAATAGGAGCAACATACACCAATGAATACATTCAACACAAACAATAACATGACATTCAACTGTTGAAACAAAACAGAGCAACAAAGCAGTACATTTTTTTAACTAAAAGTGGTACATTTATAACGAAATAGGTACATTTATTCCACCTTCATGGCCTATATGGCCTATCTATCTGCATAGACTTTCTACCTCGGTACCTCTTCGTCTCCATTAGCAGAAATCATCGTCATGCATAATGGGATTCGTTTCTTATCCCTATCTAGGTTCAGCATTGTTGAAATTAAACATTTTCCGGCCCTCTAAGAAGATCTTTCACTTTTTTTTAGAGAGATCCAGACTCTACTTACGACTTTCTCCTCCAACTCAGTCTTTCACATTTATAGAGAAAGTAAACGTGACACGAATTCGATCGCCAATGTTGACCACTTAGTATTGCCCCATCTATATATTTAGTGTTCTCCCCTTTCTCAAATTTTCACACACTATAGTTGAAGAGGATAAGTTAGGTATCTCAGATAGATAGGCTACCTAATTTGTGTAATCTTCACATTAGATATCATATATATATATATATATATATATACTAATACATATTTGATACTCTATATTGATATATGTTTAACCTTTTACGAAATACAATAAAAAAAATCGGTTTTTTCACGAAGTATTTCTGAGGTTTCACGAAATTCCATAATAACCTCGAGGTTTGAAACACGTGCCATATGTCCTTTTTTGAAAAAAAAATTCAATGTTATTATTAATTATTTATAAACAAGTCTTACTTTTTCTCTCTTATATCGCTTTTTCAGCGAATAATCTTATTTGAAAACATTAAAATAATATTTTTTTTAAAAAAAAACTATAGTTTTTCAGTCATAAATGACATCTAGTACATTTAATTTGTTTAAAACCATATGGGTATTAGGTGCGTTCTTAAAACGTTATAAAATCTCGTGAATTTTGTAAAACCTGGTGGAAAAAAATGAGGAAAAAAAAATCAACTGTCAATGCATTTTAATTTGATTAGCTAATAATTGGTCTGAAATTGAGTACGTCTAACATGCGAAAAAACATTGTTAATGGCAATACGACAGCATTAATTTACTTAAGCTAAGAGCCTAATTACACCATTAATTTATTAATTTATTAATTTATTAATTTATTAATTTATTAATTTATTAATTTATTAATTTATTAATTTATTAATTTATTAATTTATTAATTTATTAATTTATTAATTTATTAATTTATTAATTTATTAATTTATTAATTTATTAATTTATTAATTTATTAATTTATTAATTTATTAATTTATTAATTTATTAATTTATTAATTTATTAATTTATTAATTTATTAATTTATTAATTTATTAATTTATTAATTTATTAATTTATTAATTTATTAATTTATTAATTTATTAATTTATTAATTTATTAATTTATTAATTTATTAATTTATTAATTTATTAATTTATTAATTTATTAATTTATTAATTTATTAATTTATTAATTTATTAATTTATTAATTTATTAATTTATTTAATTTATTAATTTATTAATTTACTAATTTACTAATTTACTAATTTACTAATACTATACTTGTACTAAGCTAAGCTAGTTTCTGATGCTTAAGGTTCCAGTCAACACACCTTAAAATATTCTAACGTAATTGAACATACTACATCAACTATTTGCTAGTAAATGATGGAGACATAATTAATGTTTTATACCATTATATTAACCTTTAACTTCTTTAATCCATTGACATATATAATTGATAAACAAAACTATAAAATAAGATGCACATCGCACGTCAATCGTCATCATTGAGCTTGTTTTAATAATAACACTAAAAATACAAATTAAATTTTTTTAACACCCAATAAGTTAATAGCAAGTCTTTTACAGTCTGATGGGATAATTTTTTGTCCAAAACCATGTAACTTTTTAACCTAAAATCATAATTTCTTATAGAAAGCAAGCTTAACAAATCAAACAAAAGTTAAAGATCTATACTACTCCTTCTGTAACATAAAATTTTAATAATTAGTTTTGCACGTATTTTGAGGAAGTGATTTAAGAGTGTAAACGAAAGAATTAGTCAAAATAATTTTAATATTAGTAACTTATAAAATCACTTTCTTGTTTATATTAAAATCATTTTGACTAATTATTTCGTTTACACCGTCAAATCGCGTTCTCAAAATGTATGCAAAATTAAACCAATTGTTGAAAGTTTAATATTATGGAGGGGGTAATTTCTTTTTTAATGTTTAAGCTAAAAGATCTGTCAGACCGTCAAACAGTATCTGACGTTGTAATAAGTTATTAATTACTCAAAGAAAGTCAATGATAAAAGATCATCAAGCCATGATATACGTACACATTAAAAAAAATGATGTCCAAACCCAGAACAAGCTCTCAAGTTCACCAAATACAAATGTTCAAAAAACCAATATTATTTTTCCTCTTAATATTCAAGTTCTTAACCTTAACAAAATCCAACCATGAAAGCTCAAGAATGTCTGATTATTGCTCAATCCAAGTATGTAGCTACCGCGAACCGATTTCTCGATACGTTCAATTTCCATTCAAGATTAAGAATGAATCATTGCCAAGTTTTTGTGGGTATCCAGGGTTTGATTTGTTCTGTAATGAAGATTATAGGCTACTAATTAACTTGCCTAATTTTGGATCTTTTTCTGTTGAAGAAATTGACTATATTAAACAAGAATTATGGCTTAATGATCCTAATAATTGTCTTCCAAGAAAACTTCTTTCAATTAATGGATCAAGTTTTGTGGGTAAATCTTCTCATTTTCATCCTTTAATGGAGCATGATTTATGGTTGTTTAATTGCTCTAATGAGTTCTTTGATTCTTCTAGTCATAGCCCAATTGAGTGCCTTAGTGGTACTAATTATGGGGTTTTTGGTACAAGTTTGGAGAAAATTTATGAGGGTAATTCTTCAATGTGTCGTAAAATTGGACCAATTAAAGTTCCTAAAGGAGCATATAAAGAAGATTCTTCTTCAATTTTAAGAGGGGATATTAGGGTTTCTTGGTCAAAGCCTCGTGAATGTGGGGTGTGTTATGAGAAGGGTGGAAGATGTGTGTTCAAAAGCAATTCTAATTTGGAAGTGGAATGTCTTTTTCCTAATCATGGTAAGTTCCCTTTCACCTTTTTTTTTTAATTGTAATTAAGATGAATTGTCCTGCCTTGTATTCGTGTCGTAACCTCACTCAGGTTAACCCGGCATAGCCTTGTATTTGTGTCGTAAACTCACTCAGGTTAACCCGACCTGAAATAACATGCTAGGCACTTTAGAAGTAGGGGAGAAGGAAGGGAAATCCCCACCTCTAAAGTGCCACTAGTGGGGATTGAACCTGAGAAACGAAATTAAGGGATGAAAGAACAAAACAATCGAATTTTATGAAGTGGAAGTCCCCAGTACAGCCATGGAGCAGAGCTCCATATATAGAGCAGAATACGTGCTCAGGCAAACAGCAGCAAAAGAACAGAAAGAAAGAAAAAGAAGAAAGGAAAGAAAATAAGGAGTTTTTGACTAAAGTCAAACTAACTACTAAAAGCCTAATAAACCTAAAAATATTAAAAGGAAAATAATTACAATGAAAAAGAAAATAATAATGCTAAGTATTCCCATACTCCCCCTTCAAGCTTGACTTGGGCACAAGACAAAGCTTGGAACATAAGAGACTATGTTGGGAATGACTTAAAGGCTTGGTGAGTACATCAGCATATTGACACTTAGTAGAAACATGGGAAGTATCAAGAAAGCCGGCCTCTATCTGCTCTCGAACATAGTGCATATCTCGCTTTAAGTGCTTGGTTCTTTCGTGAAATTTAGGATTATGGGCCAAGGCTTCTGCAAATTTATTGTCGCAATATAAAATAATTGGCAGCTTGACTTGAACACCTAGATCTCGAAGTAAACCTTCTATCCAAACAAGTTCACTAGCAGTATAAGACATACATCGATATTCTGCTTCTGTTGACGACTTGCTCACTGTGGGTTGCTTCTTGGTCTTCCAAGAAACAAGATGAGAACCCAAGAAAACGACATAGGCATTCAAAGATCTCGATGTAAATTGACATGATCCCCAGTCTGAATCACTATAAGCACTAAGGGTTAAATCATTGTGTGTTGTGTAATGTAAACAATAATCTGTTGTGCCTTTGAGATATCTTAAAGTGTGTAGAACAGCCCTAAGATGTGGAGTTCTAGGCTTGTTCATGAATTGACTAAGGTGATGAACCGTGTAAGACAAGTCAGGTCTTGTTATGCTAAGATAAATTAGCCGTCCAATCAATCTTCTATAAATTTCTGGATCATGTAGTTCTTCTCCTTGATCCAAAGTTAGCTTTAATCCAACAGTAAGAGGAGTGTTCACAGGTAAGCAATTGTTCATACCTGCATCATCCAAAATATCTTCAGCATATTTCTTTTGAGATAAAAACACTCCTTTAGCATCTCTTTTAATTTCAATTCCAAGAAAATAATTTAATTCTCCTAGATCTTTAATAGTAAAAGCATGATCTAAAGCAATTTTAATGGAATCAATTTGAGAGTTAGAAGTACCTGTAATGAGGATGTCATCCACATAAACCAAGAGAACTATAAATTCACCTTTTCTTGTCCTGGTATACGAAGAATAATCCTGTTTTGATTGCACAAATCCTAAGGACTTTAGGAATTTATTCAATTCCTTGTTCCACAGTCTAGAAGCTTGCCTTAAACCATATAATGATTTAAGTAGTTTACATACTTGGCCATCTTTGGCCTTATCATAACCTGCAGGGGGCTTCATATATACATCCTCATCAGGGTAACCATGCAAGAAAGCATTATTCACATCTAATTGATGCATATCCCAATTTTTAGAAACAGCAAGAGAAATTATAATTCGAACTGTGGCCAATTTAGCTACAGGAGAAAAAGTTTGATCAAAATCTATTCCTGGTTTTTGTTGATATCCAATAGCAACTAATCTGGCTTTATGCCTTTCTATGGAACCATTTGGTTTTAGTTTAGTTTTATACACCCATTTGCAATTAATAGCCTTTTTCCCTTTAGGTAGATCAGTTAATATCCAGGTCTTATTAGATTCTAAAGCCTTTATCTCATCATTCATAGCATTAACCCATTCCGGAAAATTTTTTGCTTCTTTATAACTACTAGGTTCATGTGTAGTATTAATAGTAAATGATTGTGATTCACTAGAATTATTATCAATATTATTCCTATGAGGTGTATATGAAACTACAAAATCATTAAATTTGGTTGGCTTTTGTATATGCCTAGTAGTAGGAATAACATCCAGATTATCCAGAATTTGAGTATTAGAGTCTACTGATTCTGGGCTATTAGGAGACAGAGCAGTGGGGCTGTTATGATGCCTGTCCTGTTCTGCACATTGCTCTGCAGCAGCAGCAGCAGGAGGCATAGCAGCCTGAACAGCATCATCAACATAAGCATCAGGTAATATTGGTAGCCTTATGGGAGTATTTATGTCTGACCCAACAGGGTATTCTAAGCAGGTTTTATTTTGATTTTGAACATCTGCTGATCCATATTGCATTAGATTATGTTTGTGTGAAATACTTTGTATTTGCTTATCATTTTTGTCAAAAGGAAAACAAGTTTCATAAAAAACAACATCCCTTGAAAGAAATATTCTTTTGTCTTCTAGATCAAATAATTTATATGCCTTTTGGCCATAAAGATATCCTATAAACATGCATTTTCTTGCTCTTTTATCAAATTTATCCTTTGTTTTATCATTATTATGAGCATAAGCCAAACAACCAAAAACTCTTAAATTCTCATAAGTTGGTAATTTATTAAACAAGACCTCATATGGAGACTTCCATTGCAAAATTTTAGTTGGCATCCTATTAATCAAATAAGTAGCTGTAAGCAAACATTCTCCCCAAAAGTTTTTAGGCAGATTAGCTTGGAATCTCAAACATCTAGAAACTTCTAGTAGGTGTTTATGTTTTCTTTCCACCCTACTATTTTGTTGTGGAACTCCAGGGATACTTCTTTGATGGTATATACCTTTTTCTTTAAAAAAATTCAGGCATAATCTATTAATAATCTCAGTTCCATTATCGGATCTAATTCCTTTAATCTTAGTATAGAATTGAGTTTCCACCATAGCAAAAAATTCAGTGATGCAAGCCAAAACTTGTTCCTTATTATGTATCAAATAAGTCCATGTAATTCTACTATGATCATCCAAAATAGTCAAAAAATACCTTGCACCTCCTAAGGAATGTACCTTATAAGGTCCCCACAAGTCCATATGAACTAAATCAAAGCATTTTATAGCCCTATTAGCACTTTTAGAGAAAGGCAATTTATGAAATTTGGAGATAGAACAAATATGACAATTATATTCTTTCAAATCATCACATTTACAATCATTAACATGAATCATTTTTGATAAAGAAATATGTCCAAGTCTAGCATGCATAATATCCAAATTTATTACATCTCTGTACTTTTTCTCTATACTAGTAGAAGTTTTTGATGGCAACATAGAACCACCAAGACAAGCTATTTTATTATTGCCTAGTTCTACTACATTACTATTCTCACTAGTAAAACAAAACAGATTTCCTTGTTTTTGGCCATCACCAAGCAACTTCCCATTAGATTGGTCCTGAAACCAACATTTTTCATCATCAAAAATCACTTGTATTCCAATTTGCTTAATAAGTTTTCCAATAGAAATGAGATTGTATTTAAATTCTTCAATGAGCAAAACATTTTCAAGAATTAAGTGATCATTTAAGATAACATTTCCTATGGTGTAAACAAGTTTAAAAGTCCCATCTGTTAGTCCAACCTTAATCGGTTTAATCAAATTTCTTTTATTAATCAACAAATCAGTATTAAAGGTTATGTGATCCGAAGCTCCACTATCAATTATCCAAACATTCTTTGCATTTTTTGAATTTTTAATAAAGAAATTTAGATTCATACCTGCACAGTTTACTAATGCTCCATATCCTCCATCATTGATCCCTTCTTCCTTTATCGCTTTCAAGACTTCTTCCTTAATTGAGCTCACCATTGCATAATTCATCTTACTCCCATTAGACTTCATTTCTTCACCATCATTTACTTGCACATCAAAGCGGCTCTCATCAATTTCAGTGTTGACATTTGCAGCAATCCTAGGTCCTTTGTTTGGTCCATTTTTCTTCATCTCCACATACCAATCCGGATATCCAACAATCTTGAAACAAGAATCCTTTGTATGACCTTTTCTTCCACAATGATCACACTTTCTATCATATTTTTCTTTGTTCCAATCCTTCTTGTATTGTCCTTCTCTATAACCCCTTCCTGCTCCCTTATTATCTGCATTCCTAGTATATTTTTGAACTGCCATTGCCGTACTGTTGGCTGGTACCACACTGTCCCCTGCCACTTCTTTTTGAGCCTCTATTTGTAGTGTAATTGAATAAGCTTTATTGATGCTTGGTAAAGGCTCCATTGAAAGTATATTGGTCACAGTGTTGTCATATCCTTGATTTAATCCAAGAAGAAATTGCATCAACTTGTCCTCCGATTCAACTTCTTCCAATTTCTTGACAAAGCCACAAATGCACTTTGCCAAGGCTCCACAAGTGCATATTGGCATCTTCCTCAAGCTTTGCAACTCATCCCACATATTCTTAATCTTGCCATAATAACTCAAAATTGACATATTCTCTTGTTTTAGAGCAGCCAATTCTTTCTTGAGTTGGTACACTAAAGGGCCATTACTTTGCCCAAATCTCTCATTAATGTCACCCCAAAGCTCATACGCTGTTTGATCGTCTGATTCGAAGTCTTCTGCAAGGTCACTTTGCATTGAGCTCAAGATCCAACTCCCCACCATAAAATCAGCTCTTTGCCATCTTGCGTGGTATTTGCTCGATTCCTCTGGTTCTTTCTATTTTCTAGAAATGAATCCCAGTTTATTCTTTGCTGCAAGTGCTCTCCTAATTCCTTTCCTCCATTTGTTGAAGTTCTTGCCATTAAAAACCTTTGCTACAAGGGAGCAATTTGGGTTGTCTGAATTAGTGACACAAAGTGGATCTGCAAATGCATCACTTGTAATCCCTGAAGTTTCACTCGAATTGATCGACATTCTTGCAAAATTAGGTTTAAAAACAGGAAGGTAATGAAATTTAATCAGTTCTCAAATTGAGAAAACTGCTCTGATACCATGAGAAACGAAATTAAGGGATGAAGGAACAAAACAATCGAATTTTATGAAGTGGAAGTCCCCAGTACAGCCATGGAGCAGAGCTCCATATATAGAGCAGAATACGTGCTCAGGCAAACAGCAGCAAAAGAACATAAAGAAAGAAAAAGAAGAAAGGAAAGGAGTTTTTGACTAAAGTCAAACTAACTACTAAAAGCCTAATAAACCTAAAAATATTAAAAGGAAAATAATTACAATGAAAAAGAAAATAATAATGCTAAGTATTCCCATAGAACCCCTAACCTTTTGGTTGAATTGGAGGGTGAAATCTATTCCACTAGACCAAGCCTTGCTTGGTTTATTTCCCTTTGACCATCATGTGTTAAGGTTGATATGTTGTTATTTGGGAGCCCAATTCTTCTGTCCCACTTTGCATGTACCATTTATGTGCCATTTATTCTTATTGGTTGCATTTAAAATAAGGGCTCACTAATTCTTGATTTATTAATTTAAAAAGTTATTACTAACCATTGAAAATAAAGTGGCACACAAATGATACACACAAAGTGAGACCGAAGATTTGTTCGATAAGCATTTGTGGAGGTGATAAAAGGTTTAGATTAGGCTCGAAACATGTGTGCATTCTCATTTACAGTGGTTTAAAACATGATCAATATGAAATAAAAGATCCCTTAAAGTTGATACTTATGAGAAATAAAATATAATTGGTATCTTCAAAAGTACTTCAGTTTTTCCTATTTAAATTGATCAATTCTTATCTGAATTATCAAGACTTATAAATAAAAATTAATTTGGTGAAAAACACGCTTTACATGTTTTAGTGTGCAATATTTGTCGAATTACTCAGATTTTTTTTTACAATTGCTTTCAAAGAAGACATGTCTTATGGAGGAAGTAGAATAGTAGTATACTAGTATTAGTATTCCATTTATGAACGTAAAAGAAAGATATGCATGTCATCAACCAAAGCGACTTTTTAGACAACCCTCAATAATGAGGAAAATCTTTCATCGTCACTACTACTGCTGGGCCGCTGGCCCACTTTTTCATCATGGCCTATCACTTTTATCATAAATAGATTTGATTGCCTTTAAAAAAATTCATCAATTTATATTGTAGAAAAAAAATCTTATACTTCCTCCGTTTCGAAATAAACGCAACAATTTCTATATTAGGAAGTTTCAAAATAAATGCAACAATTTAATCTTTCTATTTTAATAAGTTTTTTCTTCCTATCTCTCACATCATCACATACCTCACTTTCTCTTTCTATCCCTTTTACTCTCACAACAAAAAATGGACTAGGAGTCCGTGCCATCCAATTTGTTGCATTTTTTTCGAAACGGAGGAAGTATCCAAATTATTTTGTCTCATTTGTTTTCCATTCATTTTGATTGGAAGAAAAAAAATTGATTTTTAAAATTTAAAAGGTGGGTCATAGACTCATAGTAATTACTTGAACCATTCAAAAGGAATGGAACACAAATGAGACACAATAAGTAGGATAGAAGATTTGAGTCTTATACTGTATATATATAGATATAAAAATGTTGATAGTGGATCTAACAATAAGTAGGACAGAAGATTTGAGTCTTATACTGTATATATAGATATAAAAATGTTGATAGTGGATCTAGGGTGGAGCTAACGCTATGAGTTGGTTTTTTCACTTACAATAGTGAGGTTCAAACGCATGTCCTTGAGGTTATGAATTGAACTCTCCACCACCTGCCCCAAGTCTTATTAAAATCTGGTTATGATTATAAATACCCTTCCCTTCAACTTTTTATTTTTTTACGATGTTAAAAAGATATACAAGACCACATAAGAATGTTATTTCGGGAAATTAACTTCCCAAGTGGGGGCGGGAGGCATGATGAGGCTCGAACTCGGTCAATTACCCAAGGATCCCTTGCTCTACCACTAAGCTAAAAGATCATCATCTTGCCTTCGATTATTTTGTTCCCTTTACCCTATTTATGTATCCATGATGTACAAGTGTCCATTACTTTATAACCTAATGAATGATTAGTAATGAAAATCTAACATACACCTATTTTTATTTTGTGGGTCCACTACATATGATATGACATGACACCAGGACTAACAAGAAATGCAGTTGTTGCTATTGCCCTAGCATTTGCCGCACCATTAGCAATGTGCATATTCGCCATCATCTACTTTCTTTTGAGATCAAAGATGGCGGCCAACAGACATGGTGGCCGCCGTAGACATGGTGTGGCCGGACCCACCACCCAAGCGGCGGTCACACCACAACCGCAAGAGGTGGTGGCCCACGGGCTCGACCACGACACAATCGAGTCGTACCCGAAATTGGTCCTAGGAGAAAGTCGAAGACTACCAAAGCCGGATGATATGAATTGCCCTATTTGCTTGGGAGAGTATTTGGCAAAGGAAAGCTTAAGGACAATCCCAGATTGTGGTCATTGTTTTCATGCTGATTGTGTTGATGCATGGCTTCACTTGAATGCCTCTTGTCCTATTTGCCGAAAATCTCCTTCTAATAATAATAAACCTCCTGAATTTCATGCTTGACATTAATTCACAACTCTTGTCTATATTTTCATTCATTTTGTATTTTACACATATATCATATATATATATATAGTATATATAACATAGTCCTAGCTAGTTGTTTTTAACTTTATTTATAGAATTATATTGTACCTATATATATTGCTACACACACACACACATTTGAGAAAAAGAATGTGTATTTGTCTCAAGTTATTTTAATCCTTATAACAACTTATTATAACGTATTAGACCTTATTTTGTCAGAGTGATCAACTAGTCTTATTTTTAGGCTTCGTTTACTAAAACATAAAACGTTTTCCTTGAAAATAGTTTTCCCATTTTACATCGTTTACTTTGGGTGAAAAAAATAAAATCTAAAATTTGGAGTGATAACTCATTTTACACCATAGTGGACCCCCAAATTTGGGAGTAAACGTATTTTCCGTGCAAGTAAACATTGGAAAATTTCTATGAAAATGAGTTTTCCAAGGTTACATTGAAAATGTTTTACACCCAAGTAAGCGGACCCTTACTTATTAGAAGTTAACATAACTTATCATTAACTTATCCTCAATGAGGCAGGAAAGGTGATGGATGTCGAACCATGACCACTCTTATACTTTTTTTTTTTTTTTTTTGAAAAGGAAATAAAAAAATCGACTATCCCAGATCAAAGGATAAGCCCAGCGCATCCTTGCACAAAATTAAGGAAAAGTGGTGGTCTACTAAGCTAAAACTCAACCAACTCTGGATAAACTTTCTTTCTTAGAAAAAAAGTTTATCATGTTTTTGGTTACCTATTTTCATATTGTTGGTGTTGTTATATGGACTTGAACAATAGTTTTTGTTGTGTGAGCCAACTTTTGTTTTATTTAATTTGAGGGATGTTGTTTGAGCCAACTTCAATTCATTTTATTATATTAAAAAAAATTAAAAAAAAGCATGGCTAACTACCATAATTCAATTATCTCTCAAAATTTAATTAGAAAGGGAGAGTAATGTTAGTTCTATCTTCCATATTACAACTTGGGCAAATCCAAAAATAAAAACAAAGAAAGAATACCATAGATAGGGTTGTGATTTTGGCACTCCTCTCCCTCTCACATGAATAGTAACCATAGGTCCATAGTTATTATTCGATCATATGAAGAATAGAGGAGTGCCAAAATGATTTTGGGGTGTCAAAATCATTTTCCATAAGTTTCATACTTTCAGATGACAAATAACTTGATCTGTGGGAAGATAGACATGCGTGCACTTGTGGTCCCTATATAAATAAGTTAAACAGATCAGAAAAAAAAAATGGATTAAGGACAAATATAAGAGGAATTTTTTAGACCTGCATAACTAGCAAGACAATTAGCTACTAAAAAAAGGAAAAATTGTAAAAAATAAGTCAACCTTTAGCCGGCCTTCTCAAATTAAGTCAACCTAATATACATGTCTTCTCAAATTAAGTTTTTTCACTAATTGTTTGTTGATTAAATTAACATTTTCAATGAAATATCATATAATCAACAACATGTTAATGCACCGCTTTAATTTTGCATTGAAATTATTAACTTTCTCCACCAGTAAATTAGTGAAAAAACTTAATTTGAGCGGATATGTGTAATAGGTTGACTTATTTTGAGTTAATCGAAAGGTTGACTTAATTTGAGAAGACCGACTAAAGGTTGACTTATTTTTTACAATTTTTCCAAAAAAAAAAACTAGCAAGAGAAAAGGGCATATACTTTGTGTACAAGCTTGGTAACATAAGATCTTCTAAGTGTTAATAAGTTAACCAAATATGGATGGCGATCATAAGTAATTAACACAACAATTTTAACAAACACACGATTGAGCTTGAACACAGTGGTGCTGAAGTCACTTTTGCATCTTTGAGATATATGGTTTGATTCTTAACAACGACGAATCACTTTGCTCAACCCTTGAGCAATTTTAGTATAAAGTTCATATCATATAAGTCACGAGCTAGACCCATTCTTCTTTACAATTTACAATGTAAGAAAAATAGCAAATACATTTTAAGGAAAATGTTATATTAGGGCGGTATAGAAGATGCAAAAAATAAAAATAAAAATAACTAAAAATAAACATTAGTTGTACATATCATATTGATGTAATATGATTCTAGAGGCATAAGAAACTAGAAGAGAAGAGCTTTTCAATGATAAGTCACACGGTCAGTTCATACTTGAAACGAAGAGGTTATAGTAATTTGATATTAGTGTAGACCTCATACCCTGGACCATCGAGGTGAGGAGTAATACCAGACTAGGGTGTCTAACCTCAGCAAAGAGGAGAGACATGGAGGGTGGATTTGGCCATAACTTGAAGAAGATCAAAGTCAAGGCTGACCCAGTCCACCGGGCTAAGTATTGGAGGATGATATTTTCATGCCGAAAAAGAAAAAGAGATGCATTAGTGACATACCTAACTTGGTCCACCCGGGTGAGTCCTGGTGCCAAAGCGAGTTCTAAGGAGTCTAAATTTTATCCTTTTTAATCGTAAAAAGATCTCAATGTATCCATCCTTCATTTTCAATTTTTAGAGATTTTTTTTCTAGGTTATTCTATTGTAAATAGAGTTGTCAATTTTCGACCCGACCCGATAAACCCAGTAAACCCGATCCGTAAATAGTGGGTTTTGACAAAAAAATAAAAACTCAAACCCGTTAAACACAACCCGCTCTTAACCCGACCCAGCCTGCTTTCAACCCGACCCGAAAATCATTAAAAATGTACCCTTTATTTTCAATTTTTAGAGAGTTTTTTCCTAGGTTGCACGAACACTTCTAACAAGTAACGTGTCCCGTGTCCGAGACGTATCGTACAACGACACTCGTTGGACACGCCTAAATATGTGTCAGACACACCAACTCACGTGTCCAACATTTTTAGTTATATGGACACTTAAGAGACACATATTGTACACTTGTAGGACACATATTTTAAAATTTAGTTTGAATGAGAATTATATTATAATGTGTGAGGTGAGCTTATAAAAGTAAAATTTAAATCACGAACAGCGTCGAATATTCATTAAAATTAACATTATAATGAAAAATCAAATTTTAAAAATAATTTTCTTCTTCATGATATATTTTTCTAATAATTTAATCATAGAAATATATTTTTTTAATACTATTTTTCCGTGTACTCGTATCCTTAAATTTTGAATTAGTGTTTTCCCGTACCCGTATCGTACCTGTACGTACTTGTATCCGTTTTCATGTAACATAGGTTTTTTTCTAGGTTTTTCTAATGTAAAACACATTCC
The DNA here is from genome assembly GCA_951394345.1 of Salicornia ramosissima. Classification (NCBI taxonomy): domain Eukaryota; kingdom Viridiplantae; phylum Streptophyta; class Magnoliopsida; order Caryophyllales; family Amaranthaceae; genus Salicornia; species Salicornia ramosissima. The sequence goes on along the minus strand of OX596237.1, from coordinate 51,216,264 downwards.
AGCATTCAATCTAATTTCAATTCAATCATTCAAGAATTTGGTAATTTCCTTCTTCCTTTTATTTATTGTTTCCATTGCAAAATTTATACTCTGTATCAAATATTGTCTTTTTGATGCCTTTTACCATGTCTGAGTACTGAATTAAGATTAAGAATCAAACCATATACCTTAAGGATGCAAACAAAAATCTACGCTGAGATATAAGGACTCCACACCAAACTTTAGATTTTAGGCAGAACAAATCTAATAAATAAGGCCAACAGGTACAAGAGCTTGCTGCATATCCTAAATTCTAAAGGAGTCTAAGATAATGACAAACGGGCCTAGGATGCGCGCCCGCCACAGGGTCATGTAGGTCCACTTTACAAGATAAAGTAGGTTCTACTTCAAAACCATATGGTAGTAAGGGGAGTAACCCCTTAGCCATATAAAGTGGACACAACTTTTTTTTTTTTTTCCGATGTGTGATTTATTCCCAACACTTCCCCCTTAATTCTAATCTCTTTTCACACTCATATGTGGGCTTTTACATGGACTCAACACTCCCCCTCACATATGAGTTGCGCATAATCTTGGCCCAGATCAATCTAAACCCAACCTGGACTCTGATATGATGTAAAGAAGATTTTGAGGCCTAAAGCTTGCCTTGATTGCTTGATTCCATTGACTTAAATAATACGTACAAAGGTTCCATCAATTATGGATACAAATCAAGGAAAATTCCAAAGGATATACATGAAAATATATTATTTAAATATAACAACTTAAATTACTTAATTAAGGCTAAGATCAAGGAAAATATTTTGGAAATTTTAATCAATATTCCTAACAGTTAATCAAATGCGCCTTAAATTTTCAGCCTAAAAATCAGGTTATTTCAATTGATCAAGCAAAAGTCTAATTTTGCATCCAAATTTGAACGCTAGATAAAGTGGGGAAAATGGTGATTGGTTTGAAAATGACAATCTCATACATATCGATTAAAAATCCGTTACTTTTTTTTGTAATTGTTTGGTTCATTCTACTATTAAATTAGTAAAAGGTTAACAATCTATAATGTCTCAACCAATACTCTATTATTCATTAATATTGTTGGAGCTTGCAACTATCGGAGGAGTGACGGAGTAACCTCTCTATATAATACTAAAGAAATGGTATGAAATTATGAAAATGGCAATCTCATTTCATTTTTTTATTTTTTTTATTTTTAATTGTTTGGTTCATTCTACTATTAAAATTGATACAAAGATAAGAATCTATAATGCCCCAACCAACACCCTATATTATTCATTAATATTCCCTATCACAATTCACATTAGCTTTTCACAAAATTTCATCACTTATCAACCTCCATCCTATATTAAAATCTCACACCTCATGATTATTTGTACTCCCTCTGTCCATAAATAAGTGCAATTTTTACTAAAATAGAGCACTTATTTATAAACAGATGAAATAACATAGTTATAACATTAATAATTAATAATACAATAGATTAAATTTCGTCGCCGACAAAAATAAGCACAAGAAGTTTCGAACCCTCGATCTTACAATGCCACGTTATCAACAAAAAAGAAAAAAAAAAAAAAAAACCTGCAAAACAAAAACGGATCCCGTCGAACCCAACGAACAAAGGTCAAGCAAAAGATACTCACGACTCCCACAACGCCACGTTTTGAACCCCACATATCTTAAAGGGTCCCACTTTCTTATTTCCCTTTACCAAACCGTCCGATCTCTTCTCCACGTGTTTCCCTCCTTTAATCTCAGCCGTCCACGTTCTTCTCGCCCACATCCATCTGTTGTACTTCTCTTCTCCCAGCAATGACCGCTGTATCATTACACTGTACCACTCTCGACAAAAGAATCCTCAAATCCAACGGCTCATCTTTTCTCAGCAAAAAAAAAGGGTAATATCCAACGGTTGTAATTCAATCTCACTCACTCACTCTCTTTTTTTTTCCTATATAAAATCAAACTCAAGTTCGTATCCCATACCTGACGCGATTTTCATCTTTTTTGGGGGGAAATTCTTTTTCTTTTTTTGATATTTTGATTTTGATTATTTGTGCAAAAGTTGATGACGTTAAGGGAGATCTCATTGCCGAAAGGAATCTCCTCCACGGCGGCGGGTACAACAACGGTGGACCAGCAGAAGACGGCAGGTGCATCTCATCGACGTAGTTTGGAGATCAAACGGCTGAGATCGACTTGCCGAGATGAAGAGGACAGAAGAGGCCCGTGCAGGTCACACGGGGCGGTTTCAGTGATGGGTAGAAGGAGAGAGATGGAAGATGCGGTGAAAGTCGAGGAAAGGGTTTACGGCAAGTATGATTACTTTGGGGTGTACGATGGCCATGGAGGGAGCCACGTGGCGGAGGAGTGTAGGGATCGGATGCATGAGATACTACGGGAAGAGGTGGAGAGGTGGGACACGTGGAGGGAGAAGGACGGTTGTGATGATGATTTGATTGATTGGGAGGTGGTGATGGAGAATTGCTTTGAGAGGATGGATGAAGAGGTGGGGAGAAGAGGAGGAGGAGGAGGAGAGAGAGGTGGTAGTAAAAATAAGGTGGAAGAAACGACGGTGGGGTCCACCGTGGTGGTGGCGATTGTAGGAGAAGAGGAAGTTGTGGTGGCGAATTGCGGGGATTCTAGGGCTGTCATTTGTCGAGATGGTGTTGCTCTTCCTTTGTCCCTTGATCACAAGGTAATTTGTTTTGAGATTATGTTTCTCCTTTTTTTTTATTTTAAACTATAAAAGATTTTGTGAGTTCTAATCAATGGTCAGGTCCGATTCAAATTAAATGCAACAATTTATTTTGTATGTGTTTTTAAGGAAGAGATTTAATGGATTAAATGAACAAATTAATTGAATTTTGATTTTAATACAAGAGTGCAAAATGATTTGTTGCATACAAAATGATTCCCTTAAATTTCTTCCTTGCAAAATGATTTGTTGCGTTTAATTCGGAAGAGAGAAAATGATTTGTTGCGTTTAATTCGGAAGAGAGAAAATGATTTGTTGCGTTTAATTCGGAAGAGAGAAAATGATTTTTTGCTTTTAATTCGGAACAGAGGGAGGAAGGAGTATTACTTGTATTTCCTTAAATTAACTATGGGAGTGATTGACTAATCCAAATGCTTGCAAGTCTGTTTATAGTTGATCTTAATCTTAATTGTTGTTTTGTTGGGGTTAATTCCTAGAAAATAGATTTTGTTTTAGATAAATTCCAACGATTTGATATTTTTGTAGTATGGAAAATGTGTTGTGTTTTGTTGGAGGAAAATGGTGTAAGCATAAGAAATTGCAATTCCAAAGGGAAATACATTTTCTTCAAATCATGTCAAATACGGAGTAACAACTGTATTGTTGATTTGAATTTCCTGAAAAATTTCTCATATGTTCAATCAAACAATTTATAGCTTCAGTTTGTAAATTGACAAGTGGAAAAAAAAAATTCTCATGACAAATAAATTTCCATGTGAACCAAACAGGTTAAGCATAGATGTTTGGTTGATGATATTAACATGGTAAGTTAAATTTCTTAGGAAATCTCATTTGACACAAAGTAGAGGAAATTGATGACCTACCCTCTTAGTAAATGATTTTTTTATTAGGAATTTTAATTCCTATGTTTAACCAAACAAATTTAGGCGATTATAGGAAATAAAATGTCATATGCATTAGAAATTCATTGGATTGGGAGTAATACACTAATACTTTCTACTTGTAACCAAACAAGTAAATAATATTCTTTATTCTAATTTATTTCAAATACTCCATCTGTAATATAATACTAGCAACAATTGGTTTTGTACGCTTTTTGAGGAAATGATTTAAGGGTGTAAATAAAGGAATTAGTCAAAATAATTTTAATATTAGCAACTGATAATCACATTTTTGTTTGTATTAAAACCATTTTGTCTAATTTTTTGTTTACGCCCTTAAATCGTTTCCTCAAAATGCGTGCATAAGCATTGTTGTTAGTATTATGTTACAGAGGGAGTATATATATCACTATTTTAATTTTATTTTGTGTCTAAGAGCATGTTTGGTTTGGTGTTTTTATTTATTTTTAGTTTTTGGAGGTCGAATCAAATAAACATCTCCACTTCATACCATTACCTATTATTGGATATAAAATTTTGCTAACACATACTTTTGGGTTTGTTTTCTTCAAACTTATCTAAACTTATTTGTTTAGTTAATTGACAAAAGTTGGAGAGAACAAAGCCTTTGTTACCCTTTTCAATCTTGTGGAAACAAAATTCTTTTCTCCCTAATTTTTTTTTCCATTTCATTTTCTTAATTATATCAAACAACAAATAATGATATCATTTAATATTACCCTTTCTTTTTTTAATTTGTTTCCATTCCATTTTTATTTCTGAATTTATACCAAGCACCCCAAAAAGTATTACTTTTAGGAATACATGTTAAATAATCATTTAGCATATTTTTAGCTTAAATGATTCAAAAAGTTGGTTGGATTGTGAAAGATCGACTAAATGTTGACTTATTTTTTGGTTATTTTTCCAACATAATAAATGCATTTAGAAAAAAAAAGTTTTATATTTAGATGACTTAATTTTATAAAATTATAAAACATAATTGTTCTAAATGCATAATATAAATATTTTAAATGCATAACATAAACATTCTATTTTAAAGGCATGTGCATGTTGATTTTCAATATTATATAATTTATAACTAATGCTTATTTTAATCTAATTTGTTAGCTTTTAGCCATCAAAAACATTTACTCCTTTAGGGAAATATTTGTGTGTGTGTGTGTGTATACATATATTTATATATCACTATGAAAGCTTAGCTGTGAAAGTAGGACAAATTGTTTAATTTTGATCTTGGTACCTTCATTCAAAGCTTGAATTTTATTTTAGTTCTATTGCTTAACACCTGTCCAAGATCTTCCCACCAGAAATTTTGAAAATGCAAACATGTATGATGGAAGATTTCTTTTTATGCTCAACAGTCAACAACAATAATTCCTTTAACCCTATTTGTGATCAACAGTGAAAGTACATATTCATTTTATAATGCATGCAAAATCAATGTTGATCAGTTTAATGTTCAGGGCCGTGTCGGGTAGGTGTGCAAGAAGACCCTTTGCATAGGCTCCGTTTTTTAAAGGGCCTAACTTTTAATATTTTTTTAAAAATTATTTTGTCTTATTGTTATATTTCTAGATAAATATATCATTATAAAAAAAAAAAACTTTGAGATATATACCTATGTTGTCAATATAATATTGAATTATCGCATTTACTAAAATATCTAAGGGTCTAGTTAAAATTTTAGAACAGGGCTTCAAATATTTTCGGGACAGCCCTGTTAATATTCAATATTTCCACCTTTTAGGCCATGGGGCATTCACAAGTACTTCTGATAACTTGCCTAATCATTCATCTATGGGCTCTTCTTTTTTTCAAAGTGTCAAGTTTTTGGCATCATGGATATGCATGCATGATGCACATCATTTTGGAACAAAAAAAACACAAAAAAAAAAATAGTTTGTATGGGTGTACACCTGGACAAATACGTGTCCAAGAAGTTCTAGTAGCATAAATTTATTGGGACGCGTTAAAATTTAACAATGAAATCATAACATTTTTTTAAAATTTCTCTTGCATAAACATAGTTCAGTGGTATTTTAGTAAATATAATCGAAATTTCAAAACACATGGCACACACCGAATGGTGATTTTTGCGTGCAAAATATTAAAGCCGAACATAAAAGACGAACATATTTTTTGACTTGTTGAGTAGGTGCTTGAAAACAACTCGGTAGTTAGAAATTAGAATAGGATTTTGGCATGCAAAACATTATTGACTTTTTATATGTTCTATAACTTCTGTAAGTTTTTCTGTAACTTTCTTTCTCTAATATAGACTGAAAATTCTAGGGTAGTCTTATGACTACTGACTACCATATATAGTGGATGGATCGCACAATTTTTGATTTATTTTTAATTCCTAAATCTAATTTATAATTCTTTTAAAAATATTTTAATTAGATTTCTTATTTTAGAAAAAGAATTTATGGTTTTAGGAAAAATCAGAAAATATTTTCCTAAAATAAAAAATCTAATTCAAGTATTTTACAAAAGATTTTTAATTAAATTAGTAATTAAAAATAAATCAAAAACCGTGCAATCCTAACCATCTACTATGGTAGTCGTTAGTCATAAGACTACACTAGAATCATCCAATATAGACCGGATTCTTACGGTGAATCCGTGTAAGACCGAGTTTTTATCTGTACTTACTCCTTTGTATTGAAAGAACTCCAATGCTAACATGGTACATCTTTTGTTTAGCCTGACAGACCAGATGAGCTTGCTAGAATTGAAGATGCCGGTGGTCGTGTGATCAACTGGAATGGTTATCGAGTATTGGGAGTTCTTGCTACTTCAAGATCAATAGGTATGTATGATAATACTCGTAAAAGTTCTCTATATTTCATTTTCTAGTTGCTACATTCGACTAAAAAGCTCGAGTATGCTTGAATTGTAGCCTTGTAACATTATTAAATCTTGTTTGTGTATGTAACGCATTTTCATGTAAATCTTACAAAATTTGATACATCAAAGAACACCCAATGCTTAATAATACACCAAGTTAGAATCAAACTTGATTAGTAACTTGAAAGTTGAAAGCTAAAGCAAGATGCCTCTACAAAGTTTAAAATTCAAACATTTGCCTAAACAGTAAGCCTCCGATCAAACCGTCATGCAGGATAACTTTTCGCTTAATAAATGTAACTTGAGCATAAAAATGATAACTTTTGTATTAGGTATAAATTACGCTTTTTTAGTTGAAGTTATGTCAGATTCAGACTATCAGAGACGGTCTCACAAAGAGAAATGATATTTACATCATCAAACATGAAGATTATTGTTTCAATTTTACAAGAATGTTTATTTTATCGAATTACAGTTAGAAATTGAGAGCCTAACAAGCTTTCGGGTTTTTTTTTTTGGCAGGAGATCATTATCTAAAACCATACGTATCCTCGAAACCTGAGATCACAATCAGCAAAAGAACAGAAGCTGATGAATTTTTGATACTGGCGAGCGACGGTTTATGGGATGTTATATCTAATGAAGTCGCATGTAAAGTCGTGAGACGATGTCTTAGGGGAAGGATTCGATCGGAATGGATTTTCAACAAAATTAGCAATATCAACACTAGTAGAGCAGAAGTTGCTGCTGTTCTACTAACTGAATTAGCCATTGCCAAAGGCAGCAAAGACAACATTAGTGTAATTGTTGTAGAATTACCTAAATTTAGGAGATTTAGCTGTTCATAAAAAGGGCTTTTTTTCCAAAGAGAAAATGTTTCCTTCTGTTTTGTCAGCCCAGAAGGATTAATTAACTTGATTTTTGACCTTCTTGCCTTTTTCTTTCTTGGCCTCCACAATGTGGGTTGTACAGCAGAAATTTTACCAGGAAAAAAAAAAATTAAATAAATAAATATGAAAGTAATGTTGGAAACATTGAATCCGAAAGCTATGTGTATGTTCGGTATTAGTGTTTTTTTCTTTTCTTTTTGGAAATTTATATTTTCTTATATAATTGCAACACTGTAATGCCCTGAAAATTCGGGATATTTTAATTTTTTTATAATTAATTAAATATATAATTAATGGGCTATTTAGTTGATTATTATTTAATTAATTATTAACTTTATTTGTAGCAGTCCAGTTATTTTGGATCATTACCTGAATGTATTTATTCTGTCTTACTAAACCCGAGCCCATATATTTTTTTCTCCTAATTGATTTATTTAATTTGTTAACTAATTTTATTAATTATTATAACTACTTTTGACCCATTCCAAAACCCACCTTTGTTGTCCTATTTTCACTACTAAACCTTAGGAATCCTAGACCCTATTACCTCCCATGTCACATTGCCAACCTTCATTTTTGGGGGTTCAACAATTGTTTTAATTATTTTCCCTTTCAAGAATCGATCACAAAAATTCCCTAAAAACTCCTAAACATTTTCTATTGATTTCAAGAACTCAAAGATTGCAACAAAAGCTTAAAGAAACTTCAAGAAACCGTGTGGCCTTGATATTTTCGAATCATATCTCTCCTTCAATGGTAATTGGATTGCTTTTACTTAATCTTTAGGATAGATTAGTTTCATAGTTTTTAGAATATGGTTTGGAATTGTTTAGAACAATGTAGGATTGCTTAGAATTAGTATCATGTTTAGGATTGAAATTTTTTCGAATGATATGATGAATATTATGATGTTATTTTCTTGATTTCTTTATGTAAATTTGATGAATCTTGATTATTTAAATTATTAATTAAAGTCTTAAATTAAAAAGAATATTTTTGTTCTTGTTGTTCTAAATTGTCGAGTCACTTAGAATAATTTTAGGGAGTTTCTTTACTGTTTCATTATGAATCATGATTTATTTCGTGGCAAAATTCGTCCTTTTTCTTACTTGAATAATTTAATCTTTCAAACCGGTAAAACTGTCCAAATTTAGTTTACGAATTTATTAAGATACTTAATCAATTTGGATGGCTACGAAATTTTAGGTGGAAGTCAGTAATAGTGTTTTACAGCTTTTGTTAAATTTTCATAATTTTTAAAGTTCGTTTGCTATGGCAGAAAAATCTGAAACTGATTACAGCCTAATCTGATTTGTTAGTTATAAAATCCCTTAAAAATAGTAAATGACGTTATTTTTGGACGAAATTTATGCACGTTAAACCTTGAACCCATGTTTAACTCCCATCAAAATTTCCAGATTATTTGATACCTTTAGACAGTCGATCTTAATTTAATTCTTTAAATCAGATTGTGTAAAATAGTGTGATTGAATTATTAAAACATGTTATTATTAATTCTTGAAATGTTCTTGATATATCTTGGCCCTATAATTGCCATGTGATGTTATACAGTTAAAGGATTAACTTTTGATCTTGTTCTTGATTAATCTTGATGCCTTGATGTTGTTGCATAATTTATTTATTTATTAGGTTAATTTATTTAATTATTGATAAAGGTATTTAATTAATTTAAAGTGTTGATTTTGGTATTATTTCTCCAAAATGTCGAGTGATGTGAAATATGGAAAATAGGATTTTTATCATGTTTTAGGTAACTTATGTAGCTAATTGTCATTTTATATGATTTATTGAAATGTTTATATGATGATATGATGAATTTATTTAATTATTATTTTTAGATTAAAATGTTGTGTGGTCTCATATTTTATTTGATCCATTTTAGTTTAACTTTTGACTTACAATATTATTAAAAGGTAATTTTAGGAAGCATTATAATTATTATAATTAAAGGAATTAATAGGGATAAGTTGCAATACGAAGGAAAGTAACAACATAATTATTACCATTAAAAGGAATTAATAGGGATAAGTCGTAATATGAAGGAAAGTAATAATATGAATAAAGGAAGGGTTATGGGTAAAATATGACAAAATAAGTATTTCAGGGGAAGGTTTCATTTGTATATGTGTATAGTATGAATTTCGTGTATTTGTGACTGTATGGTATACGTATATTGTATGTGTTTCTAACCGTATTTTGCAGGTATTTTATACGTATTGTTATACGTACTTTGTACGTATTTTTGTACATATTCCGTATGTATTTTTGTACGTATTCCGTATGTATTTTTGTACGTATTCCGTATGTATTTTGTACGTATTCCGTATGTATTTTGTACGTATTTTCGTACGCATTCCGTATGTATTTTGTACGTATTTCCAAGTATTTCCGCATTATTTTTCCGCATGATGTTGGTCATTTTCGAGTGGTATAAGTTTAGTTTGGAGTTTGAGTCAAGTTAAGATGAACAAGATTGGATTAGAAGTTAAGCTATGACGATAAGGAATTGAATTGAGGATTGGAATAGAACAGAACAGAATTGAATTGAATTGAAAAGATAATTAACTATGAAGTGACCACCTATCTAGTGGCTCATGTGCCATGAACATAGGTATAGTCGAAGCCACTGTCCTATCTTCGGATTGGGGACAGTTCTTGATCCCAGTGCTTGGGGAGTAGATCCTTGTGGTTGACCCGGCATGAGCAAGGAAAGTTGGGGGGAGTAGATCTTCGTGGTTGACCTCTTACGAGCATATGACTGGTCACGGATTAGCACCTGATTGGGAAAAAACAGAAAAGAAGAGTCGTTGATGAGGATTAGAAGTCTAGAATTGGTTGAGCTGAGCTGAAGGTCTTGTTAAGGATGACTTGTATGATAGTTTTCCGCTGCGTACTTGATGTGATTGCTTGTTGACTTCTTTGCATGATGACTTGTTCGACAGTTCAGATGATCTGTTCTGATTATTATGTTTCTAATTGTGTTCTACTGATTAAGTAGAACAATCTAATTACTCACCACTGACTGTGGACCCCCCATTCTATTTCAGGTACAGGTGGTGATTGAGTTTAGGCTAAGTATGGGCTGGGATTGTGAGCTAGCCAGCTTAGAAGTGACCCGATGACTAGTTTAGATTATGTTTATTTGATTTAGTAGTCTATTCTTTATTTTTTTTAATAGTAAAGGATAATGGTTTGATATTTATTTTGGGATTATCTAACAGTTTTTAATGAATAATATGATCAAGTTTTAGAGTTTCCGCTGTAGTTTATGAACCTAACTTTGAAGTTTTAGAAGTTAATGATCTGTGATTGTTGTTTTCTCCGAAAACAACGCTGCTAAATTACGGGTCGTTACAACACTATTTATAATCATTCAACGTTTGTAATTTGATACTACATCTGTCCCTAAAAGATTGACCCATTTACTTTTTCTCATCTCTCGAGACATCTTTAAATGAAAATATCTCGACATACGTATAATAAAAAATTATAAGCATTGCATATTAATAAAGTACACATTAAATCGAATCAAACGAGATCCCATTTGACTATATTTTTCTTTACATGTTTAAAATTATAGAGAGTCAAAGTTACCAAATGAACAGTAGCAAAAGTCAATATGGGGCAATCTTTCAGGGACGGAGAGAGTACTATTTACAATTACTCGTATTAATAGCATTTGTGTTGTGTACATATAAACAAATCTCTTTGGAACCATTTCAATTTCTACTTTATTGTACTCCGTAATTTTTTTCATAATTTTTGGTAAAACGTAATTAACTAAAGAGATTATGAATTACAAATATTTATTATATATTGGTAAGCGTAAAAATAAAAATGGTGAATTTAATATGAAGTGGATGAAGTTTTTTTTTTGGTTTACGTTACAAAGTGGATGAAGTATAATTTACGTTACAAAGTATTCCCTTTTAATTTATTCACTTCACTTTTCACATTTATCGAGACAAAATTTTGAAGATTAATATCTTTAATTGTGTGTTTGTAAAAATTATAAAAACTAGATATTAAAAAACTACTTGTTGAAACGAATCCAACGAGACCTACATGACTATTTTTTTTGTTATGTATAAATCACAAACGATAGTCAAAGTATACTTGTGAATAGTGCCAAAGTCAAACTGAGTAAACTAAAAAAACGGAGGTAGTATGTTACAAAGTATATGACAAATAAAGGCTTGTTTACTTTAGCTGAATACAACTGAATTGAAGTGAACTGAACTGTTGAAAGTAATATTTTATAAGAGAAATAAATTGAGAGGTGAAGTAAACTGAACTGAACTGAACTGAATTTAAGATGAGTAACATGCCCTAAAAATTAGTCAAATCTATTAAAATCTCATGGGTAGGTCGTGGTGGGTCGTAGGTGGATCATTGGTTGTTGTCTTGTTGGTTGTGATGGACCGTGGGTGGATGTGTGGTGGGCTATTTGTTGTGATAATAGGTACTCCCTCCGTAATATATTAATGGCAACAAGTCATTTTGTACGTACTTTAAGGTATTGATTTAAGGGTATAGAATCTATAGATGAACAAATTAATCAAAATGGTTTTAATACAAGTAAGATTGAGATCATAAGTTACTAATTTTAAAGTTATTTTTTATCAATTTATTCGTTTGCATCCTTAAATTACTTTCTTAAAATACGTGCAAAATAACTTATTGTCATTAATATGTTAAAGAGGAAGCAAATTATTTCACAAATTATTGGGCCAAGTTGTCTTTCACAAATTCACAGAGTAGTATTTACGGAGTTGCATATATAATTTACCTTTATTAATTGATCCATATTATAAAGGTTGCACAATGATTAGCAAGAACCATATATTGATTTTATGAAGGTAGGCAATAACGAACAGAATGTGATTCCAACAAGCAACTTTTTTTCTTATGTATCATCACTATTTTAATCTTAATTTCAATTTACACAAAATTCGGTTCAATTTAATTCACTTTATTTTAAATCCTATTGAATTTAGAATTTAGTTTAATTAAGTTCAGTTCAGTCTATATTAATTCTATCCAAAAGAAGATCATTATCATCTCTTTCAACTTTAATTTTATGTAGTACGTGGTATTATGCATGATTATCTAACGACATGTGTAAAGTAATCATAATAATAATAGAAAGAATATAATTTAAAGGAATAAAAAAGGAGTATTACTAAATACCGCTTGTATTTACTGTATACCGCCCGTATTTACTAAATAATATTTAAGTATTATTTTTTCTTACATAAACAAAAATTTAACTTAATACGTGAATCAATTCTTAAAAAAAATATAACTTAATGCATTCAAATATGGAAATTTTGTTTATGTAAGAAAAAATCCCTAAAGAATAATTCAAAGTAATTAAACATGGGCAAAAAATGATTACCATAAAAATTTATAAATATAATTATTTACTAAGCTAAAAAAAACATAATTAACAAGTAAAAATAATTAACATTAAAAAATTACCTCTCCGGCATTCACGTAATCATTGTTGTCATCCGACATTTTGCTTCTAAATAAAAATTATAAATTAAACTTAGTAAATCTTATATATTTTTAGGTGAATTTCTTTGTAATTTTTTTTTTATGCAAGAAGTGAATTTCTTTGTGAGGTGAAATAATGAATGTTGAAGTAATTTTTTTTTATAATGAATGGTGTTGTATATGACTACTATGAGTGAGGATTTTTTTTTTTTTAAACCACACCATTTTGACAAGTGGAAGAAGGGGGGAAGTGGTCCACCATCCATGTGAAACATGAGGCATGACATTATTATTTTTTTTATATAAATTATAAATAGGAAAATTTAAAAGGTAAGATTTTTTTAAAAATAAAAAGGGAAAAAAATTGGAGGGGGAGGGGTTAGCAGTAGGTGAGGGTGAAAGGAGGGAAGGAGAGTTAGTTTGGGTTATATAAATAAGTGAGGGTATTTTAGGAAGTTCAGGTTAAAATACGGGCGATATTAAGTATATTCGGACGGTATTTAGCAAATGAGTAAAAAAGTTACATTTAATGACGGAAGAACTTGACTTTGCCACTATTGTCATCATGCCATTGGCTAATAGTCATTAGTCTTAGGACTTAGAGTGCATTTGATTCAACTTAAATAAGTTCTTTTGTGCTTATTTTTAAAACAAAACAGATTAGATTAGAAAAAATTAATATTAAATCAATTCAGATCAGGTCTAATCAAAAAATTTCAGACAAATCAAACGCACTCTTAGGCTCTGTTCAGTTCAACTTATGTAAGCACTCCAGTGCTTATTTAAAAAATCATATCACAAAATTTCAGATCAAATTAAAAAAATTCATATCAGAAATATTCCTTCAAAAAAAAGTTAATATTTCAGATCAGAAAAGTTCAGACAAACTGAACGCAGCCTTTAGAGCATGTTTTATGACATGTGACTTTTTGAGCAACTGAGCATGATGACTCATGGTCTCATGCTATGCGCTTGAAGTTCTCCTAAATTCTTTTCTTTTTATGCAATTAAGGAAGTTTCTCAATCAATTACGGAGTAACTCGGTATCCCTCTCCCTCAATTTTTTTTTTTTTTTTTTTTGTTGCGAAAAATAAAACAGTTAAAAATCAAGAATTCTTCCTTTTGAAGAGAAATCTTGACTTATTTAAAAGTAAAAAAATAAGAGAACTTAGCATCCTAAGAAAGGATCGATATCAATATGCATGTGTAGGCACATAAAATTATATTATGCTACATTAGTAATATCTGCTCCGTTAAAAAAAGTCAAACGTTGACTTAAATTATAAATAGGTCATGAATTAATTAATTTGGACTCATAATAACATTTGGGCCTATTTTAATTATTATTTATGTTTAATTTTAAGTCAAAATTCAATAAATAATAAGTTGGGCTTCAGGTTAAAAGGAAAATAGAATTTGACTACAAACCCAAAAGAGTTAGGCCATTTCAAAACCCTAGCAAAATGACTGTATAAATAGAGCATCATTCCCACTCGAAAGAAATCCAGAACTAAGAAAAACTCAGCAAAGTGGAAATTCTCTATCAAACAAGAAGCTCCATCAAATTTGAATTCTCCATTCAAATAAGAACTTCTCTCAAAAGAAGAAAGTGAAAGAAACTCTTTCAACACCAGGAAGCCGACCAATCAAGTCATCAAGCATCCAACAAAGGTGAAGAAAGTAGAAGAAGCACTTTCAACCCAGGAAGTAGACAAATCAAGTCACCAAGCATCCATCAAATTGCTATTTTGAGAATCCTTTCTTGAACGAGAACAAGCCGGTGGCCCTCATTCAAGTCAAGCTGCAAAATTCTTTTAAAGTTCATTTTGTTGTGGAAATCGAATCAGTAGAAGAAATAGAGTTGAACCCAAAACATTTTTTTATCAATATAAATTATTATTTGTTGCATATTTTTATTTCTCTTCGCAGATTTTAAAAATTTGTGTTAACAGTAAAGCAGGCCAACGGGCGGGCCGGCCGGGATTGGGTAACCCAGAACCGGCCCATGGGTGGGGTTGGGCGGGCCGGGTCGGGCTGGGTCAGACGAGGGTCGACCCACGAACCGGCCCGGCGGGTTGGGGACCGGGCTGGGCTGGGTTGCGGGTTCGTAGGTTGGGTTCGTGGGTTGGGCTCATTGGGTCATGGGCTGGATTCATTTATGGGTTTAGGGGATTTGGGGGTTTTGTGGGGGGTTTTGTAAGGGGGTTTAGGGGGGGTTTAAGGGGTTTGGGTTTTTTTTTTTGGATTTTTAAATTTGTAAATGTAATCATTAGTTGGCAAAAACATGTTAATTATATATTTAACTTGTTAATTTAAATTCGAACAACTAAATAACTAAATATTATTAATTATTACAAAAGTAAAAACTAATAAGTAAATAATTTAATGGGGGTTGGGGGGGGGGGGTAGGGAGGGCTTGGACTTACTTTGGAAATTAAAATACATATAAAAACATATATTTTAATTTTGCAAAATAAGATGTCTACGTATCCTTAATTATATTAAGGAATCAAAGCCCACGTAATTCTTAAACGTACCTCAATGTCGTGGTTCGCGATTCGTTAGTCTTTAGTTGTTGGGGGGGCGATTCATCTGAAGTATCTAGCACCATCCATGGATCATCTTCATCATCGTCTTCATCGTCCTTCATTCCTTGCGTTCTCTTCTCCGCCTGAGACCAATCTTTCTTGCAAACGCATATTTCTATGCTATTGGGAGAAAGGCTGGATCTTTTTTCGTCTAACACTCTCCTACCTGCACTAAAAGCAGACTCGGAGGCAACAGTTGAAGCTGGAATTGCAAGGACATCCTTTGCAATTCTAGCTAAGATAGGAAATTCAATAAAATGATTTTTCCACCATTTAAGTATGTGGAAATCATTGTTAGTTTCAAATTGAAACGATCAATAATTATTAACATTACCACCCGAAGCACCTGCGGATAATGATTATGTTCGTTGTTTCTTCAAGATGGAAGAAAGGAAAGGGTCCCACCTGCTTTTGGATTGTCTATGAACTCTAACCGATTGTGGTTGGTAAATAGATGCGTAATGATCATAAAGTTGTTCTAAAATATTTTTACACTGTAATACATAAGTGTAAACATCAAAATCAATTTCTAAACATTCATAATAAAAAGTTAATAAATTTGCCAAACCATCAACTTTGACACCAAGGTCCAATATGGCTGCAACACCATATATGTGAGGAAATTCACCAAAATAGGTATACCATTTGACCATCATTCGCGACAAGATGTCGGAAATGTTTTGAATGTCGTCGACATTTTTAATAGAGTTTACAATTTTAATGCATTCTAAAATAACCTGGCGAATATTAGGCTCATAAATAAGAGAAAAAACTTTTGTAGCACTGTTAAAAGTGCTAAGAACTTCATAAATAACACTGGCAACGCTCCAGTGATCGTTCGTAATTAAATCATTTTCATTTGTACAAGTTTCATTATATATTATTGTTAACACATCTTTATACCTAATCGCGTCTGTCAACATTTTATATGTTGAATTCCAACGGGTAGGAGTATCCCAACTCCAAACTTTTTTTCTTAGACCTTTTTCGTCGCACAACTCTTTATACCTACGTTTAACTCTATGGGTAACTCTAAGCCACTTAGTTACATTCCTAATGGGTTCTAACAAAGGTTGTAATTCTTTCATGCCTTCTTGAACACATACATTAAGAATATGTGCACAACATCGGACATGCAATAACTCGTCATTAAGCAACAAGGGTAACTCAAGATCAGATTTTAAGAAATCTACGGCCCTTTTGTTAGCACTTGCGTTGTCTAAAGATAAAGAAAAATTTTTGTTAGTAATGTGCCAATGTAACACCCCCCCCAAATCTCCCTCTATGAGAATACTAGAATAATACATATAAAATACCGTAGAAATAGACTTGGGCGTATTACCGTCACGTGATAACGTAAGGCTATATTAAAATACTTCCATACTAACTTGCAGCGGAAATTCAATTTTTTTATTTTTATAATCAACTTATTTTAATAATTAAAGAAAATCTGAATTTATTTTTGTATTAAATTAATTAGATAATTATTTATTCATTTATCATAATAATGATGATTAAATACTACGTAATTATTTGCTTATAATCATAATATTATTAGAAACGTAAGTTTCAGAATTAGGAAAGTTTTATTATGGACCAAAATCCTTTTATTTTTTTTTCCTTTTCCCCTTCTTAGCCGTGTAACATGTATGTAATGTTACCTTTTTTAAAAAAAAAATTTCTTCCTTTTCTTTTCTTTTCTCTTTTATTTATTTATTTATTTTATTTTCATTGTACATTTTAATAAACTTCAAATCTTAGTTTAAACACCTCTTTAATAATTAGATTCACTAAATTGAAAATACCCAAAATTACAAATTACAATATTTCGGGTTTTATTAAATAATAAATTTTAATTAAAATAGAATTGGTGTCAAAATTTAAATATTCTTTTGGCTCCTGAATTTCAAACTTGTTTAAAATTACTAAAATAACCTTCTGTATTAAAATAATTTTAAAATACTTAAAATACTTCAAAAAAATATGGGATATTACAGTCTTTCCCATGGACAAAAAAAAAAAAGTTTTGTGTTCGTTTCATGCACATCCTAACCAGACTCATAAATAACAACTTTTACCCAAAAATGACTCAAAATACCCAAAAATGACTCAAAATACCCAAAAATGACTCAAAAGCAAATGCGCAAAACTCTATCGCACTCTACCCCTTAAAAAGAGTTACGCCCTCGTAACTCGATTGTAACTCAATACCACTTTGTAACACCCCCAAATCTCCCTCTACGAGAATACTAGAATAATACATATAAAATACCATAGAAATAGACTTGGGCGTATTACCGCCACGTGATAACGTAAGGCTATATTAAAATACTTCCATACTAACTTGCAGCGGAAATTCAATTTTTTTTTTATTGAGTAAATACTTAATTAAATTGTATTTCCATAACTAATGCTTTAAATATGTAAATCCTAAGCTAGGTGGATGATGATGCCCTTATTCCCCTTGATGCCACATGTAGTAGTCTTCATTTATCATCACCTAACACAACAACAAAATTGGACTCGGCCGACCGCCAGTTACCGACCGTTAGTGGTCGGTAATTGGATTTACCGACCGTTTGTAGTCGGTAAAAATTGGTCGCTGAAATAGTAGTCGGTAAAATATTTTACCGACCGTCGAAACGGTCGGCAACAAATTACCGACCGTCTACCGACCGTTTACACAGTTGGTCAAAAATGGAGGGAAGAGGCGCGTACCGACCGGCTAAACGGTCGGTATTACCGACCGTGTAGACAGGCGGTCGGTACGCGCCTCTTCCCTCCATTTTTTTTGGTGGGAAAAAGTTATTTACCGACCGTTACGCGGTCGGGAAGTAACTTTTTCCCGCCTTTTTTGGCGCCATTTCTTTATTTTGAACACTGATTTACCGACCGTTGAGCGGTCGGTAATTTGGTTTTTTTTTTTTTTTTAAATACCTTAAAAAAATAGGGCAAAAACAAATTAAAATTAAAATATAAAAATAAATTAAAATTAAACAAATTCAAAATTTCAAAATTGCATTTTATATTAATAATCCAATAATAGTAATATAACAATATAATACAACTATGCTACGAAGGCTCCAGAAGCGCCGGAACCGTCTGTCGGATCATCAGGAGGGCCTCGGTGAGTGAAGGAAGGATCGCCGAATCTCCTCGCGAAGGCGTCCATCTGCGCCTTCAACTGGGCGAGGTACTCCTCCCGCTTCTGTTCTCTCTCCTCCCGCTCCTTTTCTCTCTCCTCCCGCTCCTTTTCTCTCTCCTCCCGCTCCTTGTCTCTCTGCTCCATCTCTACCCTAGCGCGCTCCATCTCTACCCTAGCGTGCTCGGACTCCTCCAAACACTGGGACATCTGTTGTAATTGAGCGGAAACCGATGGAGAATAGGAAGATCCGACGTGCCGCCTCCGCGAGGTTCTCTCGTAATAGAGAGAAGCGCCCTCCCTGCCGAACCCTAGAACCTCTCCCTTCCTGAAGCCACCAACCGTATCAAAGAAGATCTGGTTGGCGTCCGTCTCTGAACCACTAGCCTGAGACTGGGAAAGGTTCTGGTTATATTGATCCTGCAAATTATGGAGTTAGTTCCATTACTAGATTTCAAAGCTTATACACGTCCTATAACACCCTATTATACTTGTTAGGGGTTGATTATGTTGATTATAGGGCCCCACCACCAGTTTAGGTCAAAACTTGGCTTTTTAGGTCATTTTCGAGCTTTTTTTTGCATTTTCGCACCTAACTTGTCAAGTAACGTTCCATTACTAGATTTCAAAGCTTATACACGTCCTATAACACACTATTATACTTTCAAGGGGTTGATTATGTTGATTATAGGGCCCCACCACCATTTTAGGTCAAAACTTGGCTTTTTAGGTCATTTTCGAGCTTTTTTTTGCATTTTCGCACCTAACTTGTCAAGTAACGTTCCATTACTAGATTTCAAAGCTTATACACGTCCTATAACACACTATTATACTTTCAAGGGGTTGATTATGTTGATTATAGGGCCCCACCACCATTTTAGGTCAAAACTTGGCTTTTTAGGTCATTTTCGAGCTTTTTTTTGCATTTTCGCACCTAACTTGTCAAGTAACGTTCCATTACTAGATTTCAAAGCTTATACACGTCCTATAACACCCTATTATACTTGTTAGGGGTTGATTATGCTGATTATAGGGCCCCACCACCAGTTTAGGTCAAAACTTGGCTTTTTAAGTCATTTTCGAGCTTTTTTTTGCATTTTCGCACCTAACTTGTCAAGTAACGTTCCATTACTAGATTTCAAAGCTTATACACGTCATATAACACCCTATTATACTTGTTAGGGGTTGATTATGCTGATTATAGGGCCCCACCACCAGTTTAGGTCAAAACTTGGCTTTTTAGGTCATTTTCGAGCTTTTTTTTGCATTTTCGCACCTAACTTGTCAAGTAACGTTCCATTACTAGATTTCAAAGCTTATACACGTCCTATAACACCCTATTATACTTGTTAGGGGTTGATTATGCTGATTATAGGGCCCCACCACCAGTTTAGGTCAAAACTTGGCTTTTTAGGTCATTTTCGAGCTTTTTTTTGCATTTTCGCACCTAACTTGTCAAGTAACGTTCCATTACTAGATTTCAAAGCTTATACACGTCCTATAACACCCTATTATACTTGTTAGGGGTATTTTTTTGCAGTTTAGGTAAGTAATTAATCATGACAAACAATAAACATCAAATGCAACTAATAAACAAACAATCCTATTCGTACTCATCGGCTTATAGGCCGGAATTCCGCTCTAAACATCAAATGCAAATCATAAAAAACAATCCTATTCGTACTCATCGGCTTATAAGCCGGAATTCCGCTCTAAACATCAAAGTAAACAAAGAAAAGAACATTACCATCACTTCCTTGGCCTTCTGGCTAATTGGTTGCGGTTCCATGCCTTCTTGCCTTTTGAAGTGAGTGTCAAGGAAGACATCCGCAGCGTCAGGGAACTTCCCTCCTTGCTCCTTAGCCAATTTCTTGGCTCGCTGAATCACCGACACAGATCTAGCGCAATGAGAGGCCGGGGCGGCGCCACTAGCGTTGCCAGCTCTCCTGTTTACCTTCGCCCGAGCTGACCTCTCCTTAGACTTCTCGTCAGTAAGTCTATCCTTCATTGCGCTGTACATCTCATCACCTGTCATGAAAAACAATCAAACTTAACACTTGATGGGCAGTATTGATATTTTAGCAAATTTTAGAAATGACTATCCAATACTCACCGAGCCAGCTAGGTCGATCTTTCCGCTTGTGAACCACATCGTTGAAGATGTCTTTCAGGCGTCTTCCAGCCTTGCTCTCATAAGCATCTCGTACTGTGCCCTCGAGCTCAGGCCTCCAACGATACTGTTTCTGCATTCGACAAAATCCAATGAATTATGTTATTGTTAGAAATTATATATAAAAAAACACTATTTATTACAGAGTTTGTCTTTATCACCTTCCACATGTTCCACCAATGTGCCTTGGTTGCCTGATCCACCTCGGTGTAGTTCTTCCAAGGCTCACGGAAGTAGGACTTTATCACGTGTGATATGGATCGAACAACACTGCTCGTGTCAAACCTTGCACACGAAACAAAGTAAGATTAAATAAACAACATATGAATACAACTTAATTTCAATTATTAAAACATTAAAAAATAAAACAAAAACTCACCATAGGCCATCAGGGTCTAATGTGGACGTCGAAGCTACGTCCGGATCAACGTCGCCACCATCATCGTCACCAGAAGGCTGAGAAGACGGAGTAGCCTCAGCAGCAGCACCAGAAGGAGATGGCTCCAACTGAGGAGACGGAGTAGCCTCAGCAGCAGCACCAGAAGGAGACGGCTCATACTGAGGCATACGCGGTGTCGGCATAAACTGCGGCCGAACTGGAGGAGGCCGCGTAAACGGAGGAAACTGAGCAGATGGAGCATCAAACTGGAGCTGACGCGCAGCCCCGTGGTCCAGAGATAAGGAAGGTGAAATCGACGGCGGTGTCATAGACGACTGACGCCGACGAAGTTGAACAATGACCCAATGCTGTCTACACACCTGAGTGGCAAGTTGTAGTCACACTTCAAGTTGATCATTCTGGAAGCCATCTCCAACACAGACATCTTGCTCCCATCATACAACGGCTGCTCGGCTGCCTTGAGCAACTCGAAGAACATTTTTGCCTCCGCATTTGGTTCTTCTTCGGCCGAAGTTGCCTCCTCAACGAATGATGAGTCCACGTTGTCCCCAAAAGCATCGACAACCATTTCCCGGTAAGGATTCGGCTGAGTAGAAGACGAGGTGGACTCTGTACTCACCCTTTCACCGTGACATAACCATTCATAGTAGTTCGGAATGAACCCCTTCTTATACAAATGTACCTTGACGTTGGGCACATCCAAGTACTTCAAGTTCTTACACCGAACACAAGGACATCTTATCTTGTCCTTGTCATTGAGCTCGGGGTGCTGCTGAGAGAAGGTAACAAACTCATTCACCCCTTTGATGAACTCATCACGAAGTTTGTGTTCCTTATCTTTTCTCTTGTACATCCACTCACGCTCCTTCCTTTTCATTTCGATTAATACAATTTCTAAGACATTTACTAAAATTTTAGTTCAAAGCATTCAAACATAGTTCAATATAATGTCTTCACTCCTATCTTATTTAAGCCGTTCTTAAATATTCTTGTTAAAGCTTTCTTATGTAATGCACATGTATATATATTTAAGTCATATTTACGAAAAATACAATACATATTTACATACATACTTACATACATACATAATTAAATATATACTTACTTACATACATACATACATACATACACTTTAATTTTTTGCTAAAAAAAATACACATACATACATATACATACACCTATTATTACACATTTGATTCAAATACAAAAATACATTCATCATTTCTTTCTTGATATATATCTTTCATTCAAAACCAAAAAAAACCAATCACTTCATTAACATTTTCAATTCATTTCGTTTCGTTTTAGTTCAATTCATTTAATTTCAGTTCGGTTTATTTCATTTCAATTTAGTTCATTTCAGTTGTTGTTTTCTTAGCCCAAAAGAACACGGCCTAAAAGGTGTTGAGTGTTTTTTTGGGCATAGGTTGAGTGTGATATTACTAAGAACAAGTGTTGAGCACCCTAGCCATAGATTAAGGTCGTTTTTTTAAAGCCGTTGTTTTGGACTAAATTAATTTGATTTGAACAAAATTTGTTTGATTACAATATAATTAAACAAAATCTTAAAGTTAGCAAAGAATGAACGAAAATTTTCAATTCATACACACAAATACATATGTAATACATACACAATACATAAATAATAAATACACATACATACATAATACATACATAATACATACACATATACATACAAATACATACATAAATACACATACATACAAATACATACATAATACATACACATATACATACATAATACATACACATATACATACAAATACATACAAATACATATACATATATACACAATTGAATAAATTGAAAAACAAAAAAAAAAAAAAAACCCTAACCACAATTTGAGGAGCTGGGGCGGCAGCCGTGCGTCGGCGGAGGAACGGAGGGGCAGAGGCGGAGGGGCGGAGGGCTGGAGGGGCGAAGGAGAAAGAAAGAGAAGGAAAAGGAGAAAAGGAGAAAGAAAGAGAAGGAGAAAGAGAAAAGGAGAAAGAAAGAGAAAGGACGGCGGCCGGAGGGGTGCCGGAGGCCGGTCACGGTGGTCGCCGGTTGGAGGGAGAGAGAGAGAGGGGGTGAGGGTGTGGTGGTTCGAGGGTTCGCGAGGGAGAGAGAGAGTGAAGAGAGAGAGAGAATGCAACGGGAATGCGATTCAAAATCGCAACGACCCAATTTTTTATTTTGGGTCAGAAGATTTACCGACCGCTAGGCGGTCGGTACATCAGATTAGTAAATTTACCGACCGCTTAGCGGTCGGTAATTTGTTATAGTAGTTGGGTATATTTAAGTGGAATAAATTTTCCACCAAACCCAGAACCCTGTAGACATATACCGACCGCTAGGCGGTCGGTACATCAGATTAGTAAATTTACCGACCGCTAAGCGGTCGGTAATTTGTTACAGTAGTTGGGTATATTTAAGTGGAATAAATTTTCCACCAAACCCAGAACCCTGTAGACATATACCGACCGCTAAACGGTCGGTAAATTTAGAAGTCGAATTTACCGACCGTTTAGCGGTCGGTATATGGTCTGACTAACATTGGTTTTGGGGGGAAAAATTTGCCGACTGTGTTCAGTCGTCGACGGTCGGTAATTTACGACCATCTATTGACGGTCGGTAAGTGCGGTCGGGCGAAGAGGATTTTCTTGTTGTGTAATTACTCATCAAAATGATAAGTAGGGTCAAGCCAAAAACAAAATAAAGTACGGGTTAGCAAAATATGCTAAGTACGAAAAATGCAAGATAAGTCAAAATAAACTTTATTTAATAAACATGCTTTTGAAATACTCAAGTCATATTATTTGACAACAATTATTTATCCAAGATGATCATTTTCCAAAGATATTCCAAACCAATAATATTGAATGTAAAAACTCAAATATTGAAAATAAAATTTTCCTATACCCCAAATTCCTCCTCTAAGTGCGCACACCCCCCAAGTTAGTATCTTTCTGTAAAAAGGTTATCCTTGAGGAAATACTAGGTCATACAAAGTCCATAGTCTTATCAACCAAATCCGCATAGTGGGATTACAAAACAATAAATAAGCTTATAAAGTTTGTGGGGTCACCAAAATATTTTTAATGTAATAAGAGTTGAGTATAAAGAAAATATACTTTTACTTGTAACTTTCCAAAATTCCTTATTTCCTTAAACTGATATGACAATATCAATAAATATTTAGTTATTCCAAAACTTTTCATAGAATATATTTTTTCTAAGATGTTATTTTCCAAAATATAATAAGATCCAAATCTTTCCAAAACTTTGCTTTCTAAATATAATAAGATGATTTAAATCATAATTTAATATTATTTCCAAAATCTAGAAATTTCATGACAAAAATATAAAGCTACTAAAATAAAATAAAAAAAAATTTGTCATCAAACTTTAAATTAACATAATGCAAAATTAATTGATCATAAATTATATCATGTATCATGTAAACACATAAAAATTATGTAAACACTTGCCACTTAACGTAACTTGCATCGTTCTATACGAATATAAAGTCACTTTTTAAAAAGATCGCGTAAAACACCCTACAAATAAAATATAACCCTAATTAATACAAGGCTATATTGATAAGGACTATAAACATGGATTTACTATATGTGCATGAAATTATTATTATTATTATTTTTTTTTAATCAACTTATTTTAATAATTAAAGAAAATCTGATTTTATTTTTGTATTAAATTAATTAGATAATTATTCATTCATTTATCATAATAATGACGATTAAATACTAAGTAATTATTTGCTTATAATCATAATATTATTAGAAACGTAAGTTTCAGATTTATTTAAGTGTAAAAACTTGTAATTAGTTATTTATAAAAACATGTTACTAGTTTAATTTATTCAATTGAGAGAAAAGGAGAAGGAATAAACCCAAAATAAAGAAGTATGAATGAAAGGTCGGCGAGAGGTGGACGTCAATGGTGGCATTGTCGCCGGTGGGGTGCGCCGGCTGGTGGCCCACCTGTGATGGTGGTGGTGGCCGAGTGGTGTGAGAGAGTGTGGGGGGATTTGAGAGAAAAGTTATGTGTGAGAGGAAAAATCAATGAAAATGTGTGAATAAAATGAATGGTTTAAGGGGTTTATATAGTTGCTGAAGTGACAAAATTTTGGACATAAAATATTGTGCAAGGGATTGAGAATAATATGTTTAGGAAAAATCAAGGTATTATGGAAGATTTTATGTTGATGGGAGAATTTATTTTGCTTGGAGAATAAAGATTAAAGAATTAGAAAAGTTTTATTATAGACCAAAATCTTTTTTTTTTCTTTTTTTTCCTTTTCCCCTTCTTAGCCGTGTAACATGTATGTAATGTTACCTTTTTTTAATTTTTTTTTTCTTCCTTTTCTTTTCTTTTCTCTTTTATTTATTTATTTATTTATTTATTTTATTTTCATTGTACATTTTAATAAACTTCAAATCTTAGTTTAAACACCTCTTTAATAATTAGATTCACTAAATTGAAAATACCCAAAATTACAAATTACTATATTTCGGGTTTTATTAAATAATAAATTTTATTTAAAATAGAATTGGTGCCAAAATTTAAATATTCTTTTGGCTCCTGAATTTCAAAACTTGTTTAAAATTACTAAAATAACCTTCTGTACTAAAATAATTTTAAAATACTTAAAATACTTCAAAAAAATATGGGGTATTACAGCCAAGTTCTTAAAACATTTGTAATACGACATTTAATGTTATACCCACTATGACTTTCCTCCATTGATTGAAAAGCAATAATACGTTTTTGTAAATACTAGTCATCATCAATCCAATGAGCAATGATACATATAAATGGTTCCCCAATTGTAGAACTCCGTGTATCACTGGTCAGACTAAAACGTCCTTCATATGTTCGAAACGATTCAATCATATGAGCTCTATGTTCAAAGTATAACTGTTGAGTCTTACGCTTAAGTGTATTCCTAGGGACTCTTCTATATGCAAGTTGCAAAGCCATTCTATTTAACTCCTTATACTCCGGGTCTTCGGTAAAATTAAAAGGTTTTTCCGTATTAATAACATAATTACCTAGGTACTTACACAAATTATCTGTAGAATAAACAAAAAGCATACCCGCGCCGGGCATGTTAAAAGCATACCCGTGTAGCTGAGTTTGGGTGGTTCCATCGCTTGACTCCGCGCCTTCCGGCCCCAATCTACGATCTCGTGAAAGGTGTCGTGCTAAGGTTCCGGTTCCATCGCTTTTTTGCCATTTGTATTGTTTGGGGTTTTTTGTCTTATTGACATCCCGAAAAACTTTACAAATAGCTATAATTAATTAGGCTCATTGGTTTCCGTTTTATCGTAGTATGGCCAGACCCATCACCCTTTACGACCAGTGTTGCCCTGGGTCGATGGCCCGGAATCATCTTCACCTTAATTTAAAATTTAAAGTTATCAATATCACATTATTTATTTCTTATAAATCATAATTAATATACAACTTTAATTTATTATATTTCATATTTATATTTCATATTTATAATCACCTTAATCTATAATCCTCTTATGTTTTTATGCGTACTAATTTCCAAGTATAAATCATAATTGGAAACCAATGCTGACTGGATAGAATCCCAGGTAAGAGAGGTGCGACACAATGGTCAACTTAAATACCAAATCTTGCCTAAACAGATTCCGGGCTTCTGTTTAAGCCAACTAACCAATCATATTGTAACCTTATGATTAAACTGGAAAGTTCAAACAAAACAATGAAACATTTTTAAAATCACGTATTACATATATAATTTTAGTTCTTAACATATATTAAAATCATGTATCACATATATAATTTTAATTCTTAACATATATTAAAATCATTAATCACATATATAATTTTAATTCTTAACATATATTAATATCAATATCACATATATTTTAGTTCTTAGCATATATTAAAATTATGTATCACATATATAAATATAATATTAATTCTTATTTCTTAACATATATTAAAATCATGTATCAAATATATAAGTTTTGTTCCTAGCATATATTAAATCATGTATCACATATATAATTTTAATATTAATTCTTATTTCTTAACATATATTAAAATCATGTATCACATATATAAATATAATATTAATTCTTATTTCTTAACATATATTAAAATCATATCACATATTCAATTCTTAACATAAAATAAACAAAATAATAAAATGCATAACATTACCTCGGGTTGGATGACGGGGAGGAGGTGGTGGCATTGTGGAAGATGATTGCCTCGATTGTTGCGACGAAGAATCCACAAAATCTGTGTCGTTTTCCAAGCCCCGAACAAATGATTCCGTATTTATTTCGAATGAACCAATATTTGGATCATCATTTCCACCACCATTACGACCACCACTACCACTAGCTCCACCATTACGGCCACCAATTTGCCTACCATACCCTCTTGAAGCCATTTTTTTCTTAGAATATATTAATATAAAGTAGAAGTTTTTTTAAAAAATTTAAAATTATACAAAAACTAAACAAGATAAATGAAAATATGAAATTATGAAAGTTAGAATTTAGAATTAAGAAGAGAATGAGAGATTGAGAATTGAGAGAATGAGAGATTGAGAATTGTGAGGATTTTGGGTGTAAATAATAGGGTATTTATAGGGGAAGGGTGATTTTTTTTTTTTTAATAAAAAAAAACCTGTCAACTAGCCGTTGTGAGCTAACGGCTAGTAATTTGCACGGGCGGGCCGGGTTACGGGCTGGGCTGGGTCGCAGGCTGGGTTACAGGTTGGGCTACGGGCCGGGTTTTGAAACCACAACCCGTAACCAACACGTCTGGGTACCAGGCCAACCCAGACGGGCCAAAAAACGGGCGGGTTCCGGGCCGACCCAGCCCATTGGCCACCTTTAGTTAACAGCGTGGGTGTCCAATGCCCGAGGGACGCAATATAATCCACATCATGGTTAGCTTCCCTAAAGATGTGAGCGGAAGAATAGGCCACAAAGTCTCGGAGGATGTAGAGAAAATCATTCAGAAGTAGCTGGATTTTCAAAGGACATCTGAATTTACCCTGTTAAACCCGGTAAATTACGGTTTGGACCGGAATCTAAAAAATTAATATATAATTTTTTTTATATACAAAAGTGTATTTAAATATCGGTCTGGTCCAGTCCAAACCCGGACTAGTTAGAGGAATTTTTTTTTTATAAAAAAAAGTTACAAACCGGCCCGGTCCAGGTCCACAAAAAATGTGGATTCCGGTCTACCGGTCCAACCGGTTCCGTTCCTGTACGTTTCATTCTGGACCGGTGCACACCACTAATCTCCTTGAATAAAAATGTTGGTCAGATTATGTTTGTTAGCTTATAAAAGACCATTCCGGAAGGTCATGGCCTCAACAGCGAAGGGAAGAGCATTGCCCAAATAAAGGCTCAGCTTGCAATACAAGTAACATTGTGATCTCTAAGGACAATACCTGCAGACGCAGAGTTATTAGCAGATGAACCATCAAAATTTAATTTAATCATACCGGGGAGGAGGACGCCAACTGACAAAATAAGGCCCCTGGGAAGTAGGCGAAGGGTTGGCAATATTATAAATAGCATGGAGAGCATTCCACTCATTAAAATAGGAGAAAGCCTGGGTGAAAACAGCAATAGAAGAAAAAGGAAAATTACGAAAAACTAATCTATTCCGAGCTTTTCAAATACTCCATAAGATATGCAGAACTTAAACCATGGAGGTATAGTGCTGACTATGAAGACATTAGAGAAGGGAGGAAGGGGAAGGTTGACTAGGCAGAGGTAAAATCCAACAAATGGACTGAACATGAGATCAAATGGGAAGAATCGTTGGGCAGAGAAGGAAAAGATGGTCCTAAGATTCCTCAGCCGATACGCAAATAGGACAAAGGGGAGAGAGGGGAAGACCGCAATTCAAGAAACAAGATTTTGTCGAACTTGGAGTTGGTTATGTAAAAATTGCCAGACAAAAATTTGGATAATGGGATAAAATATCCAAATTCCAAAGTCAATGAAAGTTTCATTTAGGAGTATAAGCAGGAATGTCACGAGCTAGCCATGTGGCAGACTTGATATATAGTAAATTGGCCATCAGAAGCAAAACTCCAACATCGTTCATCCATAAGGGGGAAGAGGGAAGGGGAATACCAAGAATAGTATGACAAACATCTAAGGGAGGAAATTAGGAAAGTAAGAGCCCGTTCTTTTGGACTAAGAAAATAGGAAATAAAATAAAATGAAATGAAATTAAATGAACTTAAATGAAATTAACTAAGAAATTTTTATTTTGATTTTGATTTTTTAAATTTTTTTTAAATTTTTTTTATTGTTATTTTTATTTTTATTTTTTTATTTAAATTTTTTAATTTTTTTTAAAAAAATTATTCTTAATTCTTAATTTTTAATTATAATTTTATTTTTATTTTTAATAAAGTAGACGAGAAATTCGGTCCGAAAACCGTCACCGGAAAAGTCGACCAAAACCACCGACGGAAAAACTCAGTCCAAAAACCGTCATCGGTATAATCGGTTTAAAAAACCTCGAAAATAAAAACGACGTTGGAAAATGTCCATCGAAAAAACGATGTCGGAAAATAATAATAATAACAATATTAATAATAATAATTCGCCCGGAAGAGTTGGTCCAAGAGTCGGTCGAAAAATCATCGTCGGAAAAGTAGATCGGAAAAAATTCAGCGGAAAAGTCGAGTGGAAAAACATTGCTGGAAAAGGAAATAGTTGTAGGGAAAGTCAGCCCGAAAGCCGTCGCCGGAAAAGCAGGCCGAATAATCACCGCTGGAAAAGTCAGTCCGAAAATCGTCGTTGGAAAATGTCGAGCGGAATAATAATAATGAAGTGAAATAAACTGAAATAAAATGAATTAAATGAAAGTTTAAAAGAACAAGGTCTAAATGGAGGTTCCATCTACCATTCGTAATGAAAAAAGTTACAATAATCAAGTCTGCATCAAAAATGTTAAAGGGTTGATATAAAAATGGAAAATCAAATTATCTTTAAAAACTTAACTATCAAGTAAAAAAATAAAAGAAAAACATTAGAATTGTTACCAATTTTCCAACAAATATCTTCTATTAAAAGAGGACGAACATGGAGAATTTGTTTTCATATCCACCACAATTTTCATATCCCTCTCCCTCATAAATAAATAAGGAGTACCAGATAATATTTATAGCTATAACTTATATTAAAACAAAACACACGTGTCAAATCCTTAATGAACTAATATTACAATTTTATTTAGGGCTCGTTTATATTAGCTGAATAGAGTTGAACTGAGCTGAACTGAATTGAACTGAACGGAATTGAACTGAACTGAATAGAAGTGTATTAATTGAACTAAATAGAGATGAACTGAACTGAATATAATCTAAAGTAAATAAGCCCTAACCCTTCATTATTTACATAATGTATTTGACTACAAATTACTTAAATTTCAAAATATTTTTTTAATCGTGCATCATATGTTGATCTTTATTTAGTTCGATTATGTTAAAATTTTCTAAATTAACATGTGCGTATTTCTACCAAGAATATATAAAACAAAAAACTTTTAGAAGCTTAAAGTGCACTTCTTCACATAATCTCTCTTTCACTCTTTCCCTCCATTAAGTATACTCTGTGTTCTTCTCTAAAGTGTCTTTTGTGGATTCTCTTCTCCGTTGAAACGGCTTCTGAGGTAAGGTGTTCTTTCCCTTTTTATGATCATTGCGAATTCAATTGCATATTGTACGCTTTAGTTTCACACTTATCGTTGCTTTAATTTTCACATAGTCAATTAGGGTTCTTTTAAGGTGGATCATTGAAATATTGACCATAATTACACAAGTTATAAAAGGATTTTGTACGAGCGAATTATTTGCTAGAATTTGTTGATTTTTTAAGTGATTACTCGAGAAGAATTTCTGGTCATCTTTCGAGTGTAATTTGATAATTGATTGGTCGCAGTATTTTGTTTATAATTATTCAATATCAGAATCGAACTATGAAAATTGACTCTTTCTTCCTGTGGCCTGAGCGACTGTCCCTCCAGCCCTGGCTCGGGGACGGATTTGGTTCAAAGCTTGTTTTTTTGGTTGTTATGTAAAGAGAGCTTCCTGTTTTTCCTATAATATGGGTTTTTTTTTTTTTTGTTATGCTTTCTTAGAGACTGGATACCGAGGGGAGGAACAAAATAATCTATGGAGGGTGGCGCAGAAAGAGGCTTGGAATGCAGGAAGATTATCGATGGGAAGTCGAGTGACAATTGCGCAGACAAGACAATCCCTTCTTGTTGCCTCAAAGCCAGAGCCGCGGTTCGTGAATCTGATGCAAAATGCCATTCAACCGTTGTTTCCGGATGGTTTTCAGAACCCCGGTCATCTTCTGGTCATTATTCTGATATTAGACTAATAATTGTCTCCACCACCATCTCCCTCACATGATTTTCATGAATTGTGTGATAGTGTTTCTCCCTTTTTGTGTATTGCAGATGGGATTGAGAAGCAAATTTATTACAACAATCCAATGTGGCCTGGTATGCATGATCTTGCTTTTTTGATCTTTTTTGCTTCTTGAACGGATTGTATTGGTGTAAATAAAATTTATTTGTGTTTTACTTCCTTTTGTTTGAGCTTTCTGATTTACTTGTTACAAATGATTTGAAGAACCAAGTAATAATACAAAAAATGAACAGACAACTTGTGCATTTAGTTACCTTGCATCATGTTTATTTATTTTTAGGAGAAGCACACTCAATTAAAGTGGAGAAGATTTTGTTCCAGGAAAAGTCATTGTACCAAGAAGTCCTTGTCTTTGAGGTTTAGCACTTCTCTTATTTGTGTCTTCATGTGCTATTTCCAATTTTGTCTCTAATGTCTGTCATTTGATAACCTTGTTCTGTACTATCATTTACAGTCATCAAACTATGGTAAAGTTCTAGTTCTTGATGGAATTGTTCAGTTAACAGAGAAGGATGAATGTGCATATCAGGAGATGATAGTTCATCTTCCCCTTTGTTCTATTGAGTCACCCAAAAATGTGAGTATTATGTTTTTCTTGAGTAATTCTTCATATTTGTCTGCAGCAGATCTGTTCTTTTTATTACCAAATATTTACGGGATGAAATTCTTTATACACTCTCTCAGCTCAATCTAGATGATGCGCCCCCTAGTCAGATATTTAGGGGGTGTAAGACAAACGCTTTATATCATACACTCTGTGTTGGTATATATACTAACATACATATGATCTAAGAGAACTATCAACTACGGAGTATTTCATAATTGCCCTTGGTCTTTGCATTGCTTGCATAGTATTACCTCCATTTCTGTAAGATGGTTTCATTTACTACAGACATAAATATAATGCAAGAGGAAAAATAATGTTAGTTATCTGGAAATATAAGTAGAGACAATGTTAAGGGTGAGGCTTGTGTAAGAAAAGTTAGGAGAGGTAGTATTGCATGTAAGTACGGAATTGGTAAGATTGGGGAAAAATCCTCGCCAAGATATTTAAAGGAAAAGGCGTGACCATTTTTAAGGTAGGAAAGAATATGGAAAGTGCTACCATCTTAAAGAATTGAATGTGTGTATGACTTGTTTTTGTTGTGCTATGTACTAGTTTCTCAAGGAGAAGATTTGTTCAACTGAAGCACCTAGCCAAAATGCTTCCCCATCAGTTTATTACTAAAAGAGTTTTAGTGGCAAAGGAGTTCTCGCCTTCCATTCTTCTTCCATCCCCACCTCTAGTTCGTGAAAAGCAATTTCTCATATAGCAATATGTTGTTTTTGAGTCTTGTTGGTTGTTTGAATTAGAACCTGTAGAATGATCTGCATATACTTGTCCCAATCGGACTATTTGGAGAATTTATGTCAAAAACAGCTTGAAGCTTATGTTGATAGGTTTATTGATTTGATTAAATTGAATATATGTGCCTCAATCAGTCTTGGGTTTTTTTTTGTAGATTGTGATGACGTGATGTTCCTCTCTACTTGCAGAGGCTATGCTTCGCTATGAGCATCTGATTTATTTTTTTCCTGGTTGACTTGTTAATGTAGGTACTCGTTGTAGGTGGTGGAGATGGTGGTGTTCTTCGAGAAATTTCTCGCCATAATTCTGTGGAGCACATAGACATATGTGAGATTGATAAAATGGTTATAGATGTAAGTATCTTAATTAAATTTCTGCCATCTCTATTGTGTGGAATTGTCTCAGCAGTTATCTTCTTCAATCCAGGTTTCCAAGAAATATTTTCCTGAGTTAGCTCTTGGTTTTGATGATCCCCGTGTCAATCTTCACATTGGTGATGGTATGTTTCTTGACAAAGCAATCGTTTTCTTATTTCGTGGCTCTGTTACATTTGTTTTAATTGTTTATTAATTGTCAGCAGCTGTGGAGTTTTTGAGAAATTCGCCCAAAGGGAAGTATGATGCCATAGTTGTTGATTCTTCCGATCCTGTAGGTATGTTACTATGTTGTATACATGGAATAAATCAATATGCATTTTTAAAATGACACTACTAAAGTACTAATATTCAAAAGAGTGATGTCATTTCCATGTTGCTTAGCTATTATTATCAATCGTGCTCCGTGGGACTATAACTTTAGTTCTGTCTTATGTTTTATGACTATTGTCTTGTTTTTACAGGTCCTGCTCAAGAACTTGTTGAGAAGCCCTTTTTTGAGACAATGGCAAGAGCATTGAGGCCTGGTGGTGTACTTTGTAATATGGCAGAGAGTATGTGGCTTCATACTCATCTGATTGAGGATATGGTATCTATTTGCCGTGAGATTTTCCATGGTTCTGTTCATTATGCATGGACTAGTGTACCTACCTATCCAAGGTACACGCACCAGCTTAAAGGGTTTTTTTTTTGGTATCAACCTGGCATTTATAGAGCTTAAAAAGAAATAATAATGACATCTAATGTAGGTTGTGTTACATCAATGTGTAGTGAAGTATGATTTGTATAAAGCGTTAAAGCTGGCCTGTTAAATAACTGTCTGCTTCTGTGAATTGTTTTTGTTTGAGCACAGCATTTTGGTAAACTGGAAATTTGATTGAATTTTTGCTTTCAGTTTCAGTGCCTGATATCTTGTTTTCTTTCTGTTACAAAAAAATATGATATGCTTAGAATATTAAGGAAATAAATTGTCAGGGTAATCAGGGCTTAACCTATGATTACTTCTTCTTGCTTATCCGACTGAAGTGCTAAGGCATTGTCCCCTCAATGACATTTTTGTACTCCGCCCTTCCCTTGAAGGCTCATCATTTAATGTTGGGAAAGAGTGAAACTGTGAAAAACCTGCCTTCTTTTATACCTTACTAGGTCTAATATTTTTTAGGAAATAGAGAACCAAATTCGACTTTGGGTTCAATTGTTTGGTTCAAAAAGGGTCTTTTCCCCATTCCTTTTTAGACTAATCCCATTAATAAATATTTTAACCCATCATTTTTTATGATTTCAATTTCTTGTAATGTAACAATCTGTTCTCATCATGTCTTGTTGCCATCACCAAATTGTTTAACCACAACCAGCCCCCCAATTACTTACTACACCGCCATCGTCACACCAGAATAGAGAAGCTCAATGTGAAGATTTTAGTGAAGGTCATTCAAGGGACACCAGACCTTGGCATAAACAGTATTAGCAAGGCAATCAACCGAGGAAAGGGCCAAATTTGACTTTTTTTGGGTGCTAATCTGTGTCATCTGACTAATATGATTGCAATTTTGCCTCAAAAATGAGTGAGAAGGATGAGGCGAAGCCTGAAGGTGATTAGGAAGGCAAAGAAGTAGAAGAAAGAGAATCCGATGCCTGGGTTTTAAAAGGTGAAACCTTCTAGGGGGGTCAAACAATGGAAAAAGAAAATTCCATTCCTCCACTTTATTTTGATTTATTCTATTTTATAATTTTTAAACCGGAGGGGTCATTAATGTTATAGAATCATAGAATATTGATTTCCATGTAATGGACCCATCCTCCAAGTTAATTGTTCCATGTTCTGAATAAAGTAAGCTGCTCATGTTACCTGTTGCTATGCGGTCCATTTTGCATCATCACATTCCTAAACTAACTGTGTTTCTCTTGTTAATAATAAATTATCATTTTTGCTCATCTGATTCCTAGAGCCCATCTAAGTTTTATTTCCTATTCTGTATCTATTTCATCTTGTGCAATTTGACATAAACTTGTATTACTGAAGTTGATTGTTGACTGTTAAGTGATTTTGTTTCTTGGCTTCCAGTGGTGCCATTGGATTTGTTGTTTGTTCAACACAGGGCCCACCAGTTGATTTTTTGCATCCAATCAACCCAATTGAGAAGATAGAAGGAGCAATTGAGCGTCGGAGAGAACTGAGGTTCTATAACTCCGAGGTAAGAGTTTTTTTCAAGAGAACTATCTTCAACTATATACAATTGCCTTGTAATGACTCATTTGGATTGGAACACCTTTTCTGATCTTGAGAACTGTACATTATACATGTTTGTTCCCCCCTTTTCCTTTGCTATTATCTTTGGTCTGTTTTGTCCTTGAAGCTTTTTTGTTTCTTACATTATACAACTATATACAATTGGAATGATGGCATGCTCGTTCCTTACAGCTATGTGTCCGTGACTCCATACATTAAGGCAACCTTCATGTCGTTGTAACTTTGTTTTTTTTTTTGGGTGGGGGGTGGGGGGGGGCGGCGGGGGGAATCATTTCACTAGGCTTGTATAAGGCTTGAAAGGGGGGAAGGTGAGGATTGAATACCTGTCTAAAGGCAAGAAAATGGGTCAAACTCCATTGATTTTGTTTACTACTGCTGTACTTAAGAACAGCTTAAAAGCATCTTTCCAAGGTAGTCATTTGAAAGGTTAGAGCTGTCTTTGATGTTGAATTGGGCAAGTCAAGTTTCTGCCATGCTGTCATAAACCCATGCAGTATAAAGTTAACAGATTTTGAAATGGTTATCATGAAATTTTATTCTTATAAATTCTCAGTGCTACTTTCTTACAGCAATAAAGCCTTTCTCCCAAAATAATTTGGGATCAGCTAGTCATGAATCACAAATGTCATATTAGCCTAGATTCTCTCCCTTCATGCATCCCCATCTAACGTCAGCTCCTCAAGCCCTGGTAACCTCATGCTCGTTTATAACTCAGCTCGAGCTCGAATATGTAAATGAGCAGCTCGAGCCGAGCTCGAACATGAAAAAATTAAACGAGTCAAGCTCGAACAAGGTTTTTGAAAGCTCTGTTATGCTCGAGCTCGATTAATATTAGTCAAGCCTAGCTCAAACAGCTTACTACTCGGCTCGGCTCGGCTCGTTGACATCTCTACCGTTTTCACTCCTCAAGCCCCCCCCCCCCCAATTAGTGTATTATCCTTAATTTATCCTTGTATGTCCACACATTCAACGTAGCATTCTTATCAATGTCGTTTTCAGTTTTCACCTTTTGACTGTAATCATTTGAAAGCCCAACACTGTGTGCCATATAGCAATGTTAGTCTAATAGTTGTGCTGTTGAATTTTCCCGTAAGTCTCTGTGGCGTACCCCGATCACAAAGAAATTTTGAAGATCCTTTCCATCCAAGTTTATCGAACTTGCCCTCCTACTTCCTATCCTACTAGATTTACATTCCAAATTTTCCGTTTTACTTCATCTTAGCTTAAATTCACGAGATTCCAAAGTCTTTCTCTACAATTCCATTTTTCTTTGTACTCCTTTTGTCTTGTCAACTAACATAATGTCATCCGCCAAAATCATACACCATGGTGTATTGTCTTGAATTGTACTTGTAAATTCATCCATTACTATAGCAAAAAGGAAATGGTTAAGTGTGGAACCTGGATCTATTCCAATTGTGATAGAGAAATAAGAGATATGTTCAGTAATGTCAATATATTTCTTTGAGATGTGTTTTTTGTTAAGTCCCACCAAAGTACTTCCCTCGGTACCATATCATATGCCTTCCCCAAATTAATGAAAATTATATGCAAATCCTCATTCCTTCTTATCCATATATTTCTCGAGTTTGCATATGATCAATTGCCTCCATCGTCCACCTTCTAGGCATAAATCCAAATTGGTTTATATTTTCCATAATTTTCATCACGCCAGCATTTCCCTAACCTTCTATTGCATTCTTGTTTGCTCTTTATTGCTTCCGTAACTTCTTTGTTCCACTAGGATGTTTCCTTAACATTGCTGCTTTCTCACAGTTGCCTTTTTTTTAGTTGTGTCCTTTACTGTCGCATTGTCTTTAGGCTTATGTCTCATAGTGGAAACTCGTTTACCAGTCAGACTGGTGCATATTCAAATCGTCATTGACGTCATAGAAACCATGGTTCAAGTTTGAACCTGTCCCGGAGTTGAGTTTAACACTGTTTTGGGGGGACAAAACAGTCATGAAATATATCCTCAACTTGTAAAAGCAATGATGAAAAGGATTCATAGGGAAAAACCTCTTGTTGAGGTATTGGTACTTATTACTTTAAGTTTCATGAGCAAAATGATGAGTAAATAAATAAATAGAGGAATAATTATCATTCAAGTTGAAAGATTTTGGCTCTGCTGAGTACAATTTACCTCACATACTCTATGCTGGTTTTGTTGTTACAACTTAAAAGTTAAAACTGCATTATTGTTAGTTTGTAATAATTATTTAATTAACTGATTGACTTGCTAGCAGAAATGTTTTTAGCAAGAAAGCAAAATTTTGAGAAGGATCACTTCCTACTTGTCCTGTATCTGTTACTACCAATATCTTGAACTGAACTTTACATACTAAACAGTAGATTTTGCCTTCTCAGTTCATCTTTCGTATGGATAAAATACTGTAGAAACTTAAAACTGTGAATCAACATACATCTGTTGTATCTTGAAGCCCTAGCTTGTTGTACATGCTGAAATTGTATGATAATCTATCCTTCTATTAACATGCTTGATTACGTGAATAACTTATATTTATAGAGATTACAGAGCATATTGTAGTCAACATTATTATTTTGCTATTCGTGGAGAGTTTCTGGAGCTGAAGAACCTGCTAACCTGGATTTTTTATTTCACAAATGCAGGTTCACACTGCTGCTTTTGCCCTGCCATCATTTTTGAAACGAGAGGTCAGTTGCCTGCGCGATTCTGCGTAAACACAAGGGAGCATGGGTCTCCTTGACAAACGCTGATTCAGTTCGTCGGATTTATGTCAGTATTCTCAAGACAGATATCAAGTATTCGTGATTAATAGACTATATTATCTAATCCAATTGACACATCACGATTGCAGTTGGGTTATCAATGTTCCTAAGACTACGTAGATGATCAATTGTTAGTGACTGAATACCTATTGATTTCAGAAGTAGCCACAGTTTGCTTTCGTAGCTGCTTGGCTAGTTTCTTTTTTCTGATTCGAAACTGTTGATAAAAATGTACTGTAACTAATAATAAAAGGCCTGGTAAGTGTCAATCCATGCCTTGTTCTATTTTCTCAAAGTTATGTCCAAATGTTGCCCGTATTATTATTATTTTTAGGGAAAATTGGCCTAATTAGCACAAACTTTTCTATGGGTGTACAAAACAGCACCAACTTTATGGGGT
This sequence comes from Salicornia ramosissima, assembly GCA_951394345.1. Taxonomy (NCBI): domain Eukaryota; kingdom Viridiplantae; phylum Streptophyta; class Magnoliopsida; order Caryophyllales; family Amaranthaceae; genus Salicornia; species Salicornia ramosissima. The sequence goes on along the minus strand of OX596237.1, from coordinate 51,177,464 downwards.
GCACCAACTTTGCTCAAGGGTGTAAAGAATGACAAAAAAAAAAAATCAAATCACCCTTAGATTCTGCCTGAGTTGGAATCTTTGGTATTTTATTATTATTATTATTTTTTTTACTTTTAAATATTTTTCATCCCTCATGTGATCTCCTCTCTGGTTTAGTCTCCCTTTCATTTACTCCCTCTAAAAAATGTTTACCCACCATTGAAAAAAGTCCAATCTGTCAGTGTGAGCATGTAGAAGAGGACGAATTAAAATAATGATGAATCAACTTGGACATCAAAACTTTGTATATTTATTTTTTCTTTTATTTTTAATAAAATTATAATGTCTATAGCTACTTGAATGAAATATGCCATAGTACTTTATACTCCCTCCGTACCTTGCAAAATACCCAAAAATGAATTTTGCTAGTATTTATTTGATAACTTTTTACTTTTTTAATATGCAATTTTTTTAATTTTTTTTTTATTAAACGTATCTGAAAATAGGTCATTTGAAAAATGGAGTCTAGTGCTTTTTTTTGTCATTCTTACCCTTGAGCAAAGTTGGTGCTGTTGGGTGCACCCCATAAAGCTGGTGCTGTTTTGTACACCCAGAGCAAAGTTTGTGCTAATTAGGCCAATTTGGCCTTATTTTTAACAATGATAAGTTAAACAGGACCCACACCCAATGCTCTATCACCGGAATACCGAATAGTACCTTGGCAAGGGGGAGGGGATGTAGATGTTTGGTGCTGAGTATTTTGATTCAAATTGTTACGAGTAATTATTTGCTAGTTTTGTATTTTGATAATTATATAGCTGTAAATCTGTAATATGACTCTTTAATTAATTAATATTAATTCAATTTTACTTTTTTTTTTTTAAAAAAAAGAGATAGTATGGTTAAAAAAATTGAGCACTTGATCATTTCATCCAAACTTACGATTGTATTATTGCAACTTGTTCAAACAATTCACCCAAAAGAAAGACAAAATAGTGACTCTCATATCCTTGTTTCAAAGTACAAACAGTTGTTACTACATCATTAATCATAACAGTTAGAGTTACATGAAGCAAAATCATATACAGATTACACAGATGAACACTCACTACACATAAACTAACCAATACATTGTTATAAAAAGATGCAGATGTACAATCATAATATATATACAGCTTAGCTCATACAATATGTTAGAAATGGCATAACCCTAGAAATAAAAATACATAATTTTTAGGAATAATTAAATTAATAAGTACCAACTATTGCACTTTTTATTTTATAGGTACCAACTTTTGATTATTCACCAGCAGCACAAACTATTACATAAAGTTGTAATGATAGGTATATGACATAAATATTGTTGCAACTTATAGGTCATCCATACCTATCATTACAACTTTATGTAATAGTTCGTGCTGCTGGTGAATAATCAAAACTTGGTACCTATAAAATAAAAAGTGCAATTGTTGATACCTATTAATGTAATTATTCCTAATTTTTACACTACGTTAACTAACGCAAAATAATCAGTAATCAGCACGCGGCTTTTCTTACCGATCTTCGGCAGAGAAATCGGGCTCAGCCGGCTTCTGGAGTAGCATGGGCGATATTCTTTCGGGCAACCTCGCTTTGCGGGCCCCGTTCTTTCGTAAAGCCCGAAGCGCGTTGGCAGCGAACCTCGAGGCGTAAATTGTAGCGCCCAAACTCGGTGAGGAGGTTCCAGCTTCCCTAGCCAACGCATCTTGTAGACGGTCTTCCTCTTCCTTAAGAGACTGCTCCATCTTCTTTCTATAGAACCGCCTCCAGGCCGCTTGTATAAAGCAGGCAGCCCAAGTTCTCCATTGTTGAGAGTAAAACCTGAAAGTGTGTCGAAGTTGCTTGCTGTGAAGCCTTCGAAATTGAGAAGCCACAAATTTCAGGTCATAAGCCATTAGAGCAAAAGCTTCTACTTCTGTTAGGGTTTGAACTGTTCGGGTTGAAAGAGGGAGGTTGGATGACAGATTTGGGTCTAAGGCCCAAGTGAGGAGTTCCTCGCCACAGAAATCACCGGCTTTCAGATATTCAGAATTGAAGAAGCCTGTACGTCCGCCATTTGTGGTCATTGTTAGGAGCTTGCCACGCATTATGAAGACCATTGCATCCACAGGGTCTCCTTCTCGGATTACGTGGCTGTCTTCCGTGTAAAGTATTGGTTTGAGGCGGTCACACATCGCATCCAACAGTTGATCGTCCATTTTCTCAAACATTGGAACCTAGAAGGCAAGACAAGTGTATGAGATCTCTCTATTTTATTCGTTTGTGTAGAGTTTTGAACCCGTGACCTCTTGCTTCAATATCACTTGCTTTCATGTGATAAGTGTAAGTAAGATTCAAAACCTCATTAATGGAATCTAAGGCACTGTTCTTTTGGACTTAATTTCAAACAAATTTAGTTCAATTTAATTCAACCCAGCTCCTGTCAAGTCTAGGATTTAAATCTATTTAGTCAATTCAAATTCATTCAGTCCAAAAGAGGGCCTAACTCCACATCCTCATCTTTTATAACAAAAACGATTTAATATTTGAATATTCTATTAACACTACATTTCATCAAGACATATATATACCTTGTTTTCCAAAATGTAGACAAGTGCTCCCTCCGTTCCCAATTTTTTTTGCACCATTTTCCTTATTCAGTTGCCCCTAATATTTTGCTCCATTTACCTTTTTGACAACTTTTTTATCGAGGCCTTTTCATTTATGGTGAGGGCTCTCACAAATCTCCTAACAACTTTCCCTCTATTTTTTTTTTACTTCCTAGGGCTTGTGGCCAAGGCCATAAGAGTCAAAGAATAAGGAGCAGAGGGAGTAGTAAATAAGGGATGTTTTAGTACAACAAGTTGCCATGAATAACGGGCAATTCAAAGAAACTTCTAAAACCCAATAAACAAGACGGCAACAATTTCCAGCTAAAAGTAGTTCAACGATATGTATAATATTCAATATGAAAGAACAATAAGAAGGAAACTCACCCTTGTAACAAGATCCAAACAAAGGTGACGCTTTATGTCCCTCCTTAAATCCTTTGGAAGATTCTGGATTAAACTCTCTTCATCGACACCTCTTGTTTCTTGCCATTTGTACTGTTCATATCGCCTGATTCTATCCCTTAAATCCTCAGGGAGGAGACGGTGTGACATCCATTGCTCTGTATCTCGTTTTTTCACTCTCATCTCCTCTAGTCGTGTTGTTATAGATTGCAGATATGTCTGTCACACCACTAAGTAATATAAATAAACCAAAGATAAATACAATGCAAAATTATAAAGAAATTAATATGCATTGTTAGGAAATATTCAAAACTGGTTTTTGCTATATTCTATGTTATCAACCCGACTTAGATAGCACAACCGCACCCTCTAAAATAAATAACCTTGAAATACTCGTATTTTTCCTTCACAAATGTTCACTTTTTCTATGATGCATTTATAAAGGAAGAAGTAAATACTTCCTCTGAAACAAATTAGTTACAACAGACTATTTTACACATATTTTAAGGTAGAAATTAAGTGTAAATAAATTAATAAAAATAATATTAAGATTGGTAACCTATAATCTCTTTTTTGCTTGTACTAAAATTATTTTTGATTAATTTATTTGTTTTGTTTACACACGTAAATCCCTTCCTTAAAATGAAAGAAAAATAATTTGTTGCAATTAATCTGTTACCAAAAAAAAAAAACAAATGTTTAAACACACCTGCATATTTCCAATAAGAAAAGCAAACAACACCAAACCAGCAATAGCAATCAAAATAGCGAAGCAATTTTCCCACACGAAAGTGCTTGTTTGTAGGTTTTGACCAAGTGAGCTGCAAGTGGAAGATAGCAAACACATTAGTCCGATCCGCATAGTCACGCTATTATATTTAGAGCAAATGTAGAAAATTCTTCGGGCAATCCTATATTCTTACATGGCGAAACAGATTTAACACAATAAATCAGCCTATAAGTCAAAATCTTTACAAATCATCTACAACTACAATCTAGTAACATTCTAAACTTAGTCTTCCCAATGATCATTCGAAGTTCGAAATATGAAACACAAAGCATCTGAGTTATCAGCAATATGAAATGTGTTTGTTTCCAACTTGTGAAACTTACTTATAGGCTCCCCGTTTGCTAGAGCGAAAAATATTTTACTTGAAAATAGTTTTCCCATTTTACATCGTCTACTTTGGGTGAAAAAATAAAATGTAAAATTTGGAGTAAAAAATCATTTTACACCATAATGGAAACATTTTCCCCCAAATTTGGGAGTAAAACGTATTTTCCGTGCAAGTAAACATTGGAAAATCTCTTTGAAAATGAGTTTCCCAAGGTAAATGTTTTTATGGAAAATTATTTTTACATCGAAAATGTTTTACACCCAAGTAAACGGACCCATAGTGTATCAAAAGTTTTATAGGCCTATAAATAAGGTTCATACATGTCAATAGCAATAGAAGGTGAATACAGCCAACATGATTGACAATTTACATGATGCCCCATCAATCACAACCTATTATTCTATTACATGTGACCACAATCAGTACACTTACACAAAGCATGATCGCTCCACGATCGGGATCATACCCACAACTCAAAACCAATAGTGCAACCCCTTTGCTGAAACTGAAAAGCTGTTTTTATCTTGCATAAAACAAAATACATACATTTTGTGGCCCTAATTTTTTGGGGCCTGTGCCATAATACCCCATTTTACAGATCCTTAGACTACCCCTACTAACGTACCAAGTTACTGTCTGAATCGAGTCCAAAATTGTGCCGAAATACAAACTACTTAATCCCCAAAAATACTCAAATGAACAATTGAATTACAAGTGTGTCCCAATAGTCAAATGTTAGAAAGTGGGATACAGTAACGAAAGATCAAGAAGTTGACTGATGACCACTCTACTGAAACCATACTCTTTACTAAACTGAAATCAATTTTACTGATTAAGAATTTAGCTTTGAATCTTTAATGAATACAGAGTACTTCATATTATTTGTATAACTATTTAAGGGTTTGTTTGGTAGGGCATAAAACATTTTCAATGTAAAATGGTTTTCCATGAAAATCATTTTACAATGGAAAACTCATTTTCAAAAGAGTTTTCTGTTGTTTAGTTGAATGAAAAATGAGTTATGAGAATAGAGAATAGAAAACAGTTTTCCTATGGTGTAAAACCATTTTACACTCTAACTTTTCCATTTTAATTTTCAATCCAACCAAACAGTGTAAAATGAGGAAAATAATTTCTAGGGAAATCATTTTACGCCCTACCAAACGGACCTTAAGTTGAAGCAGGAGGGCCTAAATGCAAAGAGTTCAAGAAAGCAAACTCCCACAAGCCGGACATGTATAGTGTGCTAACCTCAAATTTTGTAGACCCCACCAGAAACAGAAAAGGAACTTCTGAGGGAAATATGTTGTCTCCACTACGCCGGATGTAAGAGCATTAAGAAACATTCCAAAATCAAAAGGCCCTGAATTATCAGTTGTGATGGGGCAAAATTCTTTCAAATAAGTGTTATTTCCAGAACTCATGTCACAATATAAAGCGTAAGAATCACATTGGGGACGCTTTTCACAGGCTTGAATCCAGCAAGTAGTTTCCCGTTCTATAGAAAACAAGTACCAAAATGCTCCAACTACCTAAAAAAAACAATAATATTTAAGAATTAGAACTGACACATAAATAAAAGATGAAACATTCTTAAAGCGAAACAAACCAGTAGGAACATTAATGAAGCTCTCATGCATTTACATAAGCATCCTAAATGAACACCTCAACTAAGTTGTAAATTTTATAACAAAAGTAGAAATTGTCACAGTTTTTTTTTTTTTTAAGTACTTACATGACTTGCAATCATGTAAAGCAAGAGATTAAATGCAGCTCCGGCCCATGCTGTTTCAGTCAAGATGCCAGATGATCTGGTAACTTCTTTATATAATGGAAATATACGAAGAATCCTTGGAATGTACTGGAAAACCACAATAAACTTTAGTAAGTTTTTTGTGTTAGCTGACCTTGAGCCTTTCATTTTGGGTATAGTGATTAAGATTGCCACCTGCAAATATTTGTGAAAAAAAATTCAAATATTAGATCATAGTAGAATCAGATAGATACAAAAACCATTTTATCTACCGACACGTGTCACTTCAAGACTGGGTAATGTTCAAAGACTCCGGCAAACACTATAAAAGTATATAGTCCACAACCAACTCCGAATTGCATGAGAGGGCAAACTAGGTAAAAATTTCTTTCCCACGTGTACGGTGATTACCATGCACTCACACTTTAAAAAAAACATTGATGGTCTGCATTTTTTAACATTAATGATATCTATTGAAAATGAATACTTCCTCCGTAAATGAATTCTTGCAAAATTTGCTATTTTGGGATTTTTTGAATTCTTGCAATAAAATACCAACATCCCCCTATTTGGTAAGTTTTTACTTATTTTTTCTCCTATTTTTACTAACCTACCAACAAAATACCAATAAAATAACAACTTTCCTTAAGGGAACCACTTCATCTTATTTCTCTCTCCTACTTTTACTAATCTACTAACTTAAACATAATAAAATTATTTTTGGAGTTCGTGCCGAGGGGGTTTGTTGCAAGAATTCGTTTACGGATGAAGTATTTTACATTTAGAACACTGAATTTATAAATTAAGTGCTTAAATGTAAAACATGCATATTCTAAATGTGTAACATAATTTTTTTGTTGAAAATCAAGGTGCATGGGTGTGCAATGTGCAACCGGGTGCACAATTCATGGATTATTGACTAAGGTACTTAAAACAAGAATCTAACACAAAAGCATTGGTATCATATAATGTGTGCCTTATCTGACACTAGATACCTCAAATCAATGCAAAATATTCTATAAACGCATTTTAACCAAAGCAATATTACTACATATGAAAACTCAAAAAATATATAGAGCCTTGCCCCATTCCAAAAAAAAGAAAAATTATGTATATAAATATAGAGAATTAGGGCTCCGTTTACTAGAGAGCGAAAAATGTTTTCTCTGAAAATACTTTTTCCCCATTTTACATCGTTTATTTTGGGTGAAAAATTAAAATGCAAAACTTGGGCTGAAAACTCATTTTATACCCTATTGAAAACATTTTCTCCCAAATTTGGTAGTAAAACTTATTTTCCGTTCAAGCAAACATTGGAAAATTTCTATGAAAATGAGTTTTCCATCGTAAAATGTTTTTCATGGAAAATCATTTTACATTGAAAACTTTTTACACCCAAGTAAACGGACCCTATGTGTAGAACAAATGATAAAAAGAAACAAGGAATGAAAAGAGGTAATCAACCCTAAGCTCAACCCTAAGCTCAACCCTAAAGCTAGCAGAAGTCCTAAACAATAGTAATGAATTAAAATGTGTGGTTGATGGTTTAAGAAAATTTTCAGCATACCTGTGGCAAGGGAAGTACAGCAAGTATGTCAATCCAGAAGTAGGATAATAAATATCTTTTTGCAATGGCTTTTGCATCTTCAACTAAAACACCTCTGCCAAAAACCCGAGAGGAGGGAGCAATAAAACCGGTGCGAAATTGGAAAATGATATGAAGCAAGTAAAAGATATCCGTAAAGGACCGCAAAACGCTAGCTATGATCTCCAATTTGTGGTCCAAATCTAGACACTTTTTGTTATTATCAACCAAAGGGATGTAAAAAAACAACGGATCTATTGACACTGCAATGAAGCATGATAAAACAAAAATCTTATTCCACTTCTGAAGAAACGAGCCTTGTGGATCTAACACTTTCTTCTCGGACCATGAATCATGTAAAGAACTTCTACTGAAAGATTCACCAATTCTATTAATACTTTGAGGGGGAAAATCACAGCTTCTTCTGATGTTATAAAAAATCGAGCCTATAAACCTTCTGAACTTGCCAAAGCAAGTGTCATCTTGTAAATAAAAATGCCCATGAACACTTTTTTGAGGAACCCAGTCCTGAAACCTGAAGTCGTCATGCAAATTAGTCCGTTAATGAGTTAAAATCAAGCGACAGTCAAATCTAAAACAAAAATAAGTATGGACATATCTTGACATAATTTACAGGGCAAAACACAACTTCTTGAATAAAGCAAGGGAAAAAGATTTTTATTCCCTACGTCCCAAATTACTTGCTACATTCTGAAAGATAGAACTGTTCATTTGCAAACTTTGACTGCCTATAGTTTTATATAGATAAAGAAAAATATAGTCATGATGGATCTAATTTGATTCGTCTCAATATGTACTTTTTAAATATATAATTTTTACAATTTTTTAGTATGTGTAGTTCATGATATTTTAATTTAAAGTTGTGTATTGGGAGATGTGAAAAAGATAATGTAGCAAGTAACTTGGGACGGAGGGAGTAAAAAAATGAAAGATACCAGCAAAAAGCATTGTAGAGGATATCAAAGAAGGTGCCAAAAAACAACTTTAAAGGTTGTACATAGATGGCTATGAATCACATAAAAGAAGAGAAGACTTCATAATGAAAGAAGGGATGGAATAACCCATAGAAGATAATGCAAGAAGAAACATCAATTTCAAACCCGATCAACAATGATACCGGAAAGAAAGATGAACATTAAAGAGCAGATTTGTCAAACCCGATCAACATAGTGAGAAAGAATAAAAAGTATAGCAGCAACTCATGTAAAAGACACCAAACATAGCTTTACTGTCATTGCAGATTTTGAACCCTTGTTAACAATTACATCCCAAATATTTCAGAGATTTATACAAAGTCATGCACAGTACAAAATATTGCAAGTCTCATCACCGTCCGAAAATTTCAAAAACATCAAAACTCACCCAAAAAAATAAGTATCTAATCAATGGTTTAACACAAAGGGTGTAGTTTATGTTTGAAGAAAGTATCTAACCTAACCGACTTCTCCTGGTTATTTTTCATCCTATAGCTTGTGAAACAATGAGCCTTATGATCCTAATTTGGAAGTAATAGCTTCATGGATTAAGATAATACCCTGTTCCCTTTCAACTTCTGCAAAATGAAACAGAACAATAATCATCAGAAACTGTTTTAAAAAAGTGTTAATTCAAAATATATAATCATCAGAACAATAACAGCAAAACAAATATACAATCAGCATAAAAACGTATATGGCCACGAGTACCTTAGTTGTTGCTGATGGATTTTCATTTGGTTTAATTCAAAATATTGAATAATGTTCATTATACCTCATACTCTCTCCGTAACATAGTACTTTCAACAATTGATTTTACACGCATGGTAAGGAAGCAATTTAAGGGTGTAAACGAAGAAATTAATTAAAATAGTTTTAATACAAGCAAGAATGTGATTATAAGTTACTAATACTAAAATTGTTTTGACTAATTCCTTATTTTATACCTTAAAACGCTTCCTCAAAATGCGTGCATAATCAATGGTTGAAAGTTTTATGTTACGGAATACGGATGAGTACTCATCTTCATTCAAATTGACCTAACATTCATAACATTATACTATTCTATCAATACACATGTGCGTACCTTCGAATTTGTAGCATACTCCACCAAAAAAACACACACACACAAAACCAAAAAAAAACTGTACATGCACCAGCAGGAAGCAATCCCAATTGAAATTCCAGAATTTCAGAGATGAATAACAAATTAAATCACCCCATAAAGAACTTGTTTATTAGAAATTCAGTTACCTACCACTAAGGGCATATGAAATCAACACAAACCCAAGTCTCAATTAGGAATTTATTATTAATAAACATAAATAGAGTAACTGAACTTTAAAAATAAAAAAAAGGGGGGTTGCTTCACTTGTAATTATTAAACTTGTACAAACCAATTAAACTCTAACACCAATGTCTGTCAACAACAAACAACAACAGCAACAACCACAACCACAACAAAATATCTATTAAGTCAGTGATAAATAAAAATTCAAACTTGCAAACACCCAAAAAAAAAAAAAAAAGATTACCAGGAAATTAAAGAAGGAGAAAAGAGTGAGTTGAGCAGCCAAAGAAGAAAGAGAAAGAATTCAACTTAAAATCATATGTGTTGAAGAAAATTGAGTTTAGTGTAGTGTGATAAAAAAGTTTTCCATAATGAAATAGATAGGGAAGTTTCCTTTAATTTCATACAGAAATTCTAATATCACCCCACTTCACTTTCCTACTTTAACTGTTGTTTAAAATTGGTTGTTTGTTTTTTTATTTTGGTTTGATTGATTATTGAAATGTGAAATGGACAGGATGAAGGAGAGAGAAAGAAAAGCGTCAAATAGTTTGACACTTTGACAGAATGACAATCAAAGTCCATATGTATTGTGGGCCACACGTGTGAGTTCGAGGGTGTCACTTGTCACCCCACCACCAGCCGTCTACTTCCTTCGTTCCTATTTGTTTGGTGGACTTTTATCACTGTTTATTAGACACTCCTTTATTAGAAGAAAAAAAAAAAAAACTTAGACACTCTATAATTTTATACAAAAAACATAGTCAAATAGCATTGTGTTTGATTTGGCTCATTATACATATCTAAAAATATATTCATTTAAAATTGTATTTTTAAAAAGTCTGAAAAAGTAAATGTAGTAAACTTAAAGGGATACAGAAAATAGTTAGTAATTTCGTATCAGATTAGAAAATTAAGTTTAGTTTAGGTTTTATTTGGTTTATTTTATCGAATAAAACAGGGTTGGAGGAAAATAATAGTGAGAGTTTTAGCAGGAGATAACTTAAAGGCGGCAAAAGCTGACAAGACTTGAACCTAACCCGAAATTAGAGGGTTTGGGTTTGAGATTTTCAACCCGAAAAATTAAATGGGTCGATACAAACACCACCTGAAATTAAATGGGTTAGGTTCGGGTTCACATTTTTAACCTGAAATGACACGGTTTTTTTAAGTTTCTAATTTGATTTCGTAGTTTTAGCTTTCAGAGATGCTTAGGGGCCTTAAAAACTGACACCTTCTGCTAACACAACATGAAACTAACACGAAATTAAGGGTTATGGTTGAGATTTTCAATCCGAAAAAATTAAATGGGTCGACACGAACACGACCTGCAATCAAATTAAAACGGATTATGTTTGGGTTGGGGTTAGTTGGCCTGAAAACTTGTTGACTCGAATCTGAAACTGACTCAACTTGAAGTGTTTGCCGCCCTTAAGATAACTAGTAATATTCTCGTTATCTATTATTTGCAACGATTAAACATTTTTCTCTCTATTTTATTTCAAATTGTTTCAATTAATAGATATCGGAGGAAGTTTATATATGTGTGATGCTTGCGTGAATTTTAAAATGCATAGATAATATGAATTGAAGTGTTAACTAGCTTTTATGGCTCATGATATTCTGTTTATTCACGAATCAAATTTTTGGAGAGTTTTCGATATAATTCTTATTCTTAGATCGATGTTTCAACTTGAAATTTTGGGTTTTCACTATGATTAACTGTATGAAATAATAAATGAACAATATTCAATAATTAATAAACAATATTTAATTAGGGCATAATGCTTCTCTCGAATAAAAATTTCCTCATAATATTGATACTCTTGCAGGCTCTTGCATTTACTTAGACTTTAAATCTAACTAGTTTTAACCCCATGCCTTGCACGGAATTTTGTTTGACTTATAAATTGATTATATAAGAGAAAAATTACAATTTTTATCATAAAAATATAAGAAATATCTATTCATATACCAAAATGTATATTACAAAATAAAGAAATTGAACATGCATGTAAATAAGAGCATGTACTCAGTAAATAATAGTTTAAAAGTATGCATTTAATATTAAATTAAGATATGAAAACATATCATGAATTAAAAAAATAGCCAATTTAAGGAAGTTAAAGAGATTAGAAAGATGATTAGGTAATTTATCATTAAATTTCTTATTTTACTTTTTTAAAAAAATTATAAGTTCAATATGTTTTGAAAGAATGCCACGTGGATTAACAAATCCTATTATAAATATTTAGTATAGATTATAGATAAATATTAAATAATAGTAGTTTAATATAGCGTAGTGTAAAATAGGATCGAAGAATAGAACTAAAAGGATAAAGAATTTGCAATGATACACTGTATAAGATGATCACCAAAAATATTTAAGAAAAACTGAATGGGCGCTTGTTTGATATATTATACATCAACTTCAGCTAGTTTATAATTATTAAAATCTTCTTTTTAAGTACAAGGATGAAAGATAGACTAATGGTTTAAATCATTAGTGTGTAAAAATGAGGTTGCGAGTTTAAGGCTTGTTATACTTTTTTATATAAAATAAATAACCAAATCATGTAATTACAAGTAATTGGGTAGAGAGAGAGAAACAAACTCTAAGGGGCCGTTTGGTTATCAAAAGGGAAAAGAAAATCACTTTAAGAATGGAAATGGGGAAGAATGAAAAGCAAAAGTGTTAGATTTAAAAGGTTGTTTGTTAAAAAAAAAATACACCACCACCACCCAAGTTCAAAAACAACCCCCACTTCCTCCACCACCAACGAAACCACCCCCTCCCTTCCCCCACCCCTTGTCGGCACCACCCCCTCCTCCACCACTGCAGCCTCCTCCCCTCCCCCACCCCTCAAAACCCATCCCGATCGGGCTAGTGGCTTCTGCACTTAATGCAAACTATTCGTTGCCTCCAGTCCTCACACTAGTGATCAGGGCACTACCACCTTGGCATTGGGGCCTCGTCTGCTTTTGATTCCAATTCCACGCTTTAACAAGAAAATGCACATGCATAACCAAATGACACCTCGACGATATTGGGGGGCCCGGGGCCACCACTCCGACAGCGAGGAGAGGGATTTTCCTTAATTTGCATGTCGTTTCTTCGTTGTGACCTCCCACACCTGCGTTGGTGCCCTGTTTGGCCTCTTTTGTCGGTTTTCAGACCATTTACTATGCAAAAATACCAATTTTATTTTTCCATAAACTAAGAAAAGACAAAAAATACACTACAAATTAACTAAACAAATGATATTTCATATTTACAGATCAATATAAGACTAAATATATTTAAATATACCCGGTGCATTAGCACCAGTTCACTCTAGTTTTAAGAAATAAGGATTAGAGAGATTAAAGTATGAGGCGAGGATTGAGAATTGGCGAATTGGATTTCACTGAGATAATCCACAACATTTGTAATGGCCCAGATTTTTCGGTATTTTTGCCGTTGATTTATTTGTTATTTATGTTATTTTATGTATGGTCCAAAATTTATTTGGACTATTTATTTTAATTTTATGTGAATAATTTCGATTATTTTTATTTTTGGTTGATTATTATTTATTTTATTTTATTATTATTTAATTAATTAGAATTTTATTATTTAATTTTCTAATTAGTTAATTAATGTTTTTGGGCCAAATGTGATTTAAGCATGATTAATCATGCATGAGTGCAATTAGACCAATTGATCCAAAAAGCCCAATTAAGCCTTGTAGAAACCGGCCCCCCTTGGTAATAAGTGGACTAATTGCCACTTGCTTCATGTTCACACCTTAACCACTTCTATAAATAGAAGGGTTAGTAAGGCTTTTGAACCCATTTGCCATCATTTGCATCCTTGCTCATCATTTTGCCACAATTAAAAGTCAAACGCTCTCCCTTGCCATAATAGTCCACACGCCATTTTTGATGATTGAACACCCAATCATTGTTCATCATCCAATCTCTTCCAAAACTTAAAGATTTAATTACTATTGATCTTTAAGTAACTTTAAACACCATAATCTCAATAATTTCCAATCAAGATTTCTAGTTTTGGTTTGGATTTTGGGGTTGTTCGTTTGGGTTGAGTTCGTGCAGCCGTGTGGTGGCCGTGCAGTGGGCAGCCGTGCAAGTCGAGTGGTGCCGTGTGCAAGAACCGTGGTGGTGTTCGTGCAAAACCGTGCCATGCGTGTGAGCCGTGTGGTGCGTGGTTTAGCCGTGTACTTTGGGTTTTCCGGGCAGCGAGTTTTCGTGTTTATTTGCTTGATCTTCAATAAGGTAACATACCTTCTTACCTTAGTATGAATACTATGATTATAGGGTGGATTAAGTATGCATGTTAGATGAATTTCCGCCGATGTTTGATTATCATGATTTGCGTGATTTTAAGTAAGGATTTGGGTAATGTTTTCATGATGATTTACTTAAGTTTTCATGCATGTTTTGATGAGGATTTTCGTATGATTTTTGTATGATTTTCGTGTGGTTTTTCGTATGGTTTTCGAGTTCTTGTTGAGTTCTTGATGAGTTTTTGATGGGTTCTTGATGGGTTCTTTATGAGTTCTTGGTTGAGTCTTGAAAATCTTGGAAGTTAGTTTCTTTTAAAGTGCAAGATTGTTGTTGATTTTAAAGTATTGTTTAAAGATAAGTAAAGTTTTATAAATTTTTTGAAAGAAAGGTTTAAAGAATTTAAAGAAAGGTTTAAAGAATTTAAAGAAAGGTTTAAAGAATTTAAAGAAAGGTTTAAAGATTCGATAAAGATTGGTTATGAAGTAGGATTGATTATGGTTAAACTCGAGAAAAGGCGAAAGAAGCGATCTTGAGTATAACTTCAATGTTTGTAAGTAAGATTAGCTTAAGTTTACTTTTAGACGCCTAATTTTGGAGTAATATTCTAAGTTTTGGGTTAAGACGTTGCCCCTATCTTGACTGCGGTATTGGGATAGTGTATACTTGCTATGTTGTTTGTTTGATATGAATTTCCGTAAGATGGGGTTCATGAATTTGGAAGTAAGATTCTCATTCCTGGCATAGTAAGAAAGTTCATTCACGTAAGAAGCGTTTGTACGTGCATAGTCCGGTCTAAAATGTAGATGGTAGCAACAAAGATGTTTTTATGGTTTTTAAGTTGGAATTATTTAAGATTGGTCAATTTTACTTTAATGTTTTGGATGTTTTTATCACATGTTGGTTGGTAGTCTGATGTGTGTTGTTTGATTTGTTCTATGATTATGTATATCCATGTTATGGTGGGACTGTTATGTTGCTCGCCACTGACAGTGGATTGTTGTTATTTTTCAGGTAATTCTGATGATGATTGTGCTGCTTAGCTATTGGTTGGGCGAGTGCCGTTATAGTATTCCTTTTGTACTAGCTTACGTTATATTGTTAGTTTGGACGTTTAGTTTTATCTTTAGTGTATTTTGACTCTGATAGTATTTGGAGTTATTTGCTAGTATTGATACTTTTGGATTTAGTGTTGTACAAACTTGTGGGTATTGTACGTTTTGGGATATAGTAATAATATTTTTTGAGGTTTTGTTTTAATTTTTAGTAAGTTTGTTTGTTAGATCGACAATTCGACTCGTCGGTTTCTTCCGCGCCGGTTTAAGCGAGTCGGATCGTTACAACATTTGTTTGGTATTTGATGGGATTAGAGAGTTTTAATCCCATCAAATATTTACTAATCGATATAAAATTAAATATATTTCAATATATTATTTATTTCATTTTTTAAAATATAATGTATGTTTTCATTCTAAAAATAATAAATAAACTAGGTTAGCAGTTTTAACAAAGTAAAAAGTAAAAATTTTATTTATATTAGTATTTTTTTTATTAATATTTAAATATATCTTTCAACCCTTCTAAAAGTTCATTCTAACAAAAAAAATCACATTTTTCCAAGAAGCCATATAGAATGAGTTTTGTGTGTTACACGATTATTTATATATTTTTTTATCTATAGTTTTTAAAAGATACATTGCAATTTTTTTTTAAGATATTAAAAAACATTCATATATTCGCAATTTGATTAATATAAAATTTCAAATGATAGTAAATTAACTACGTCACTTTTTCATTTAATATCATATTTTAAAATAAAAAAATGAAGTAAACATTTTTATAAAATTTAATTTTTAAAACAACTAATTTCAATGGTGCAAACAGATATGGCCAAAAGAGTATAAACAAAAAATTTTCTATATAAATAAACATATAAAAAAATTATAAAAAGTTTCGGATCTTACGTTGCACTCCCTCCTCTCTATCTATCTCCCTCCTCCATTGAAGTGTAGTTTGAGTTCGCCATCGACGTAGCCTTTGCGGTTCTTCTCCTCCACTGGAGCAGCTTCTGAGGCAAGTTATGTTTTTTTCCTTCCCATTTTCAGTCATCGAATCGTTGATTTAATTGTTAGATAGAGAATTGGGGTTGATTATTGAGCTATTGTTTAGAAACTTATAATTACTGAAGTTATGGAATATTATTTAGTTGCTAAAATTTGTTGATATGTTTAATCAAGAATTTCATGTTATATTTCTAGTCCAATTGGAGAATTGAGTCAGATTCGGTTGCTGATGTATTGTACGGTAGGCTTTTGTTGAAAACCCTTCAATTGTTGGGATCAAACTATGAAATTTGATCTTTTCCCCTGGGTCCTTGGCTGGGCACTGGGCAGCTGCCCTTCCTGCCCTGGCTCAGGTAGGCTCGGGGCCGAATACCAAAACTGAATGGAGCATAATGGAAAAAGAGAGGGTGTTGTATTGAAGGCTTGTATGGTGTTTTAATATGAAAGATGACTTAACTTGTGAGAAAATTACTATGCACCCAGGTGCACAAAGAAATTTTCAATTTTCAACTTGATTTAAATCTGAGTTGTTTTGATTTGTGTGAACTTATGTTGCTATCCTGGTTTTAAAAATTTTAGATTTTGATTTTTTTTACTCATAATAAGTATTTTGTGGATGCAATTCTGCAGGTATGTTGGTTTTGCTTGGAAATTTCAGTCCACTTGGTAAAATTAGATGATATGCGGGAGTTCTCTAAGAAATGTCATAATTCAAGCGGGAAGTATTGGAGGCCTTTGCAGAGGAAGTTTATGGTTGGGAATTGTGAGACGAGTTTTGCATGACAATCAATTCCCTTCCTATCCCTGGAATTGTGAGCTTAGAAGGTTTAGGATTGGTGTAAAAATGATGGTTGATACTTGTGGTATGGACAACCGAAGTTCTGTTGTGGATGTCTTGCCGGGAAAAGAGGAGGGTGGTGGCTATGTGAGTGGAGGACATAAAAGGTGAATACCTTTGGCAGACATTCAAAAAATTATACATTTCCATCTATTTGTAATTTGACCTAGCACTGAATGATTGTTCCATAAAATCAGTGTAATAATTCCATTCTGAAATGTGATTGCTAGTATGTCTAGTTAATGTCTGATGTAGATTATTTCTGTTCTATTCAAATGGAAAATGTTTCTACAGTTTGTTGAAGTGGCAACTCTCACCATTCTTCGTGATGTGTTACGTTTGTAGTTTTCATTTCATTTGGCATGAAATAAATGACTTTTGATAGGTGATTCATCTCACTGTCCTCAATAACGATGAAGACATGTGAAGGAAGCTGCACCTTAGCGGGGTCATGAATCAACTAAACACACTTTTCTTTTACATGCTGTATGCTTCCCCTCTTATTTCTGTAAATAAAGGCTGGTATATTAAGTGGAAGTCCTTTTTAAAAAAATAAAATAAAATAATGAAAACATCACCCCCTAACATGGCTTTAATCAACAATAGTATGTTCTGCATCTTTGCATATTGATTACTGTGTATTGCTTTTCCAATATACCTGCTTCATTTGTATTTTGATTTGATTCTTAGTTTTCCCCGAAAATTGCAGCAACGCATTTTGGTACGTTGGCAGTTCTAGATAGGCCCCCAGGAACTTAATACCCGCAGTCCATCCCTTGACCTTCAGCCTCTCTGCAGCTGTATATATATATATATATATATATATATATATATATATATATATGTATGTATGTATATTAATAAATTGCCTTTTGTATTGTGCTCTGGAAATAAAGGGCCCATGTTGTAGTTGCCTGTGCTTGGCTGCATTTGATTAAACCTCTTATTAATTACCGACTTCAGCAGAACTCAATTAAGATCCCAGCACAACACAATATTTCTAGTTTAAAGAGATCCACGTACCTTTGTTTTTTGAAATTTCCCTTAACCCCAACTTACTATTTTTTGTTTTGCTAAGAGTTATTTGGCAATGTTGAAGTGAAAGAAGTTCTGTTCTGGTGTATTCATTGTTAGCAAATGAACAACGAGTTTTTATATGGAAATTTGAAAACAACGGTGCTTTATTGCAAACTAACATACAAAGGAGGGGATACTGGCCTGAAATTGCTGCCTCACTCAGGAGTACACACTTGAAAAGCCTTGACCAATGCATTAAAACATATTTTAATGTTCCAACTTTCATTTCCCCATAATCTACCATTTTCTCTGATTTGTTGGTTGTTTAATTCCCATCCTTAATGATGTGGATAACCAAACTGCCAATGGGTATCTTCTCAGTCAGTTTATCTTTGAGTAGAAGCCTCACCTTTGCTTCAGATGTGCGATGTGGAAAGCTCGTTCCCTATGAGGTTCTCTATGTTATCCATAGGGGAACAAGATTGGGGACTGTTGTGTGGGTTAGAGACAATTCATTTTTCAATACTCTTTCTCTTCTTGATAAGCCTGTTTGGCTAAGTTTTTTTTTGATGTGTTGAGGCTATGTTTTGGGTAATATGATTTTTTATTCTTTCTGTAACAGATTAAGATTTTTAACTTATCCCTCATACATTCTTGTCATTAACTGGAACTATACTTCTATTGATTTGCTTATTGTATGACAGTGAAGATGGGAAGATAAGCTGTGGGTACTCAAGTTTCCGAGGAAAGAGAGCTAGCATGGAAGATTTTTTTGATGTTAAAATATCCAAAGTGAATGGGCAAACTGTCTGCCTTTTTGGAATATTTGATGGTCAGATATTTTATCCTTAACTTCTATAGTCTTTATTAGCATTTTGTATTCGGACCACAATAATGTGCATGCCTAGTTGTGTCTTGGCGTTACACTTGACCCTTCACTCTCTTTAACCCTTCCCCCCTTTTTTTTTTGGTAAAAAGCCTAGGGGGTGCTTGATCTTATTTCTTTAGTGTATATGAAGTTAATTGATTGCATTTTGCATTACTTATGTAGATTTACTAAATTGCTATTTTAGTCTATAACATGAGTGTAGACACCCCTTTTCCTGCAATCCAATATGAAAAAATTGTAGTTATACAGTGCAACGTAGATGAGCTATAAATAGGAACCAGGATGATTCAAAAACTTGAGGTGTAAATATGGGCATTTACATTGGCAGAGTCAGCCCTTATATTAAGATGAGAGGGAGTTCTTAATCTGATGTGATTTACTGAGTAGGCTAGCACATTTGCTGTAATTTAAACATGGAAGTCAAGGGATTACTTTGATTTGTGTAAGTTTAAGACTGTTCTTGGTCTACCACAGTTTTTAAGTCCGTGTCGGGGACTTTTGGTCTTTGTATCAAGTAGTCATATTGTAATTGTATCAAGTAGTCATATTGTAAATGGCAATAAATGGTTTTCTGTTTACAAAAGCTTTTTAAATAAATATTTTATTACTATCAAACATTATAAAAAGTGACTATTATTTATAGATCCAACATTCTTGTCGATGGGGGTTTGTTGACGTTTTATGCCATATTCTCTACCTAGTTCAGCCTTCCAAATATATGACTCTGAAAAGAAGTAGAGATTCAAAGTTGAAGGTTAAGAAATAAGAGAGAGCATTCTATAAGCACTGCTAATCAATATTGCTCTAGAGTGGACTAGTAGGAAAATGGAACTAAATAAGTTTTGATTTTTATTATTTTTTATACTATGCTGAGGCCATTCAGTAAAGAATATTAGCTTTTAGTTGAATCAGTTCTGCTAAAGCCCATGTTAAAGCTGTTGTTTATATTTATGCTATTGCCTATCACTAAGTTAGGAGGAAAATCTTTGCGGATAACCACAGAATGATCACTTTTGGTTCATGTAGCCGACCCCACTTACAGGACTAAGGCTTTGATTGATTGTCTATAACTAAGTTGGAACTTAATACACATTATAGTTAAGGAAAATTAAATCAGAGAAGAGGGAGATAAGAAATTGACTTAATTCTCATTATTCTGCACTATATACACATTGCATATGTATAGCCAAGTAGCCAACTGCTCACAAAAGGACAAACTAATAAAAGACAATGTGTAACAATATAAGCATTACAATTCATCATTCCTTGAGATATGGTGGATATTGGTTTTAACTCCCCTGGCATCCAGCAAGGCGATGGGGTGCCTGGTTATTTCTGGTTTGGTTGTGGGTGTGGATGTTGGAGGATGTGGCCCATAGTGGAAGGTGGGATGGGTCTTTGAAGAGGGAGTCAATTGTAAGTTGTAGGCTCTGCACCTACCCTTTTGAGGACCATATAAGGTCCATAGTATTTGGCTGCAAGCTTGGCATTTGGCCTTGCCTCTACTGATTGCCGACGGTAAGGTTGTAGCGTAAGGGTTTCCCCAATCCCCTACCTTGAATTCATGCTCAATCCGGGGTTTTGAACAGACTGCTTCATTCGTTTACGAGCCTTGGCTAATTGCTCCTTGAGCACCACTATGGTTCTCTAGCTTGCAAAATGCCTCTTGCCCTCCACCTCCGTGGAGTTTGGTAGGTAAGGCCTATGGATGGGGATTGGCTGCCCATGCAAAATCTCATAGTGGGGTCTTTTTTGTGGTTGTGTGGTAAGTGGTGTTTTACAAGATTCAGCAAGGGGTAATCACTTTGCCCAATAAATACATCTCAAGTACCCTTCGAAGCACCTATTGAGAACTTTAGATTGTCCATCAGTTTGAGGATGATAAGTTGTAGACAGAAGGTACTGGACACCCTGCAACCTCATGAGTTCCTTCTAGGAGATGATACAAATTTTATCCATGTCAGAGATGATTGATTTAGGGACCCATGGAGCTTGTAGATATGAATCATATGATCGAGGTAGGATTGGGCTACCATTGTTGCAGAGTAAAGGTGTTGCCTGGTAAGGAAGTAAGGATACTTACTAAGTCGGTTGGTTATCACAAGAATGGTATCCTTACCTACAGATTTTGGCAAGCCTTCAATGAAGTCCATGGTGATGTCTTTGCAAATATGAGCAGGGATGGGCAAGGGTTGCAACCTTTTTGGATATGCGCCGTTGTCATACTTGCATTGTTATATACACACTCGATGTAAGGTGGCCTGTGATTCTGTGAATGCCCCCTAATAGGAAAGTCATGTAGCCAAGATAATATCTTGTGCCTTAGTTCCCAATTGTCACCAAGCCACCAACTTTCCCTTCTTAGTTTGTTGACCCCCTCCATTTGTAATTTGGGTGAGACTAAGGGTTTGTAGCCAAGCTTGAAATAATGTGTCAGTTTTAATCCTTCCATGAAGGTGGGGTCAATGGGGTGTATTGAAGTAGCCACAACTGCCATGACTCATGAGTTGTTGGCCACGTATCCTAGAGAGCTCATCAGCCACCTTATTCTTAGTCCCTCGCTTATACTTTACCACATATTCATAACCAACTAACTTGGATAAGCACTTTTGTTGGAAGGGTGTGGCCAACTTTTGCTTAGTTAAATATTTGAGGTTCTGCTGGTTTGTTATGAGGGTGAATGGTCGAATTATCGAATAGTGGTGCCACTTCTTAACAACAAAGATAATGGCCCTATTTGGCAACCAGAGTTTCGAGTTTAGCCGTTGAGTTTAGAGTTTGCTGTTAGAGTTTTTACTTTTTGTTTAAAGTTTTAGTGTTGATTTTTCTAGCTGTTATATAATTGTGTTTGATAACACTTAGATGATTGGTAAAAGCTGATTTATGTAAAGACATTGGTCTTTATTAGTTTATTATTATTACTACTACTACTACTACTACTACTACTACTACTACTACTACTATTATTATTATTATTATTGTTATTGTTATTGTTATTGTTGTTGTTGTTGTTGATTTATCTTTTATTATTATTACCCCCCTTGTGTCTCCTCATTTTTCATGGGATTCTCTCTCTCCTCCTTAATCCTTGTCTCCCCTCTTTCTCTATTCATGATTTCATCCCATTGATTTCTTTTATCTTCCTTCACACAAACAAACCTTCAAGTTCAATAATTCCCTTCTCCTAATTCCCTCTTTCTCTACTTTCAATCTTTCATTGTCATCATCATCAATATATTCGTTCATCAAGATTTAAAAAATCATCATAATCATCAATGGTTCATCAAGATTCAAGAAATATCATCAATCGTTCATCATCATCAATTTTTCATCATCAACATAAGGCAACATCACTCTCAAATCATCATCATCAATTTTTCATCATCAACATAAGGCAACGTCACTGTCAAATCATCATCTTCATCATGCTTTTGTTTAAAAAATAATCTCCAAAATCAGAAGCAAATCCTAATTAACCATGTTATAGAAAAAAATGCTCTAATATGGAGGTAAGTGAAGACAAGAGCGATGAGTTAGGAGGAATTTTTTTGGGTAAATTTGTCAATTAAGGTGAGCCATTTACAAAACTCTTTCCTAAACACTGCTCAAGGAGCGTTTCT
The DNA here is from genome assembly GCA_951394345.1 of Salicornia ramosissima. Classification (NCBI taxonomy): domain Eukaryota; kingdom Viridiplantae; phylum Streptophyta; class Magnoliopsida; order Caryophyllales; family Amaranthaceae; genus Salicornia; species Salicornia ramosissima. The sequence goes on along the minus strand of OX596237.1, from coordinate 51,154,997 downwards.
AAAATCAGAGTTTTGAGCCCAAAACTATGACTTAAACCTCTCTTGACCGAACAACAAGAAAAGAGGTTGGATCAGTCAAACCTCTGAACATGACCCTAAAACTCTAAACTCTCTTGAAAAAGGTCATAGCAAAACAAGGCCAATATCTAATGGTTCTCTTTTATAAGCTGATAACTATAAATTTTTGTTTCAGAAGGCCTTGCGGATGTAGGATTTACTAGGCTATAGGATGGGTCTTTTTGCATGAAAACTGACCCCATGTCAAACCCTGATGCATCTGTGTCAATTAAAAATGGTTGTTGGAAATTAGGGAATACTAACACAGGGTGGATGGTCATCACTTCCTTGAGGTGGGTGAAGGCTTGCTTAGCTTGTTCCAAGAGAAGGAATCTCTCTTCAAGAACTTAGTGAGTGGTTGGCATAATCTGCCAGAATCCTTGGTGAACCGCATGTAGTAGTAGCCTATGAGGCCTAGGAATCCTCTCAGCTGCTTCAAGTTTGTTGGAATCATGCTAGTAGCTCCAAGAGATTCCTGACACTTTGAAGGTGATTGAGGTGTTCCTCCTAGAAAGGATTGGAAATGAGAATGTCATAAAAAAACTAGCACAAAATTTCCCAAGGAGGGGCGGGAAAATGTGGCTCATCAGTGCCTGAAAGGTTGGAGTGAGCATCGGTGAGACCAAAGGACATAACTAGATACTCATGGTGGCCCATGTGAGTCTTAAAGGCAGTCTTGTGGACATCTTGTGGGTGCATCCTGATGTGTTGATAGCCTGATTTGAGATTAAATTTTGGAATAGTACCTTTTACCATGCAAGTAGGCAACTCGTCCAGGAGCTCTTCAATAATTGGAATTGGGAACTTGTACTTCACAACAACCTTGTTGAGCTCCCTATAATCCACACTCATCCCCCATCTTTCTTGACCAACACCATTGGTGCAGCAAAAGGATTAGTACTGTCCCTGATAATTCCTTGCTCACTAAGCTCCTGGAACATCTCTTCAATGACATCCATTTGAGTGGATGGGTATCTATAGGGCCTGATATTGATGGCATTGGTGTCTTCCTTTAAGGGAATCCAGTGGTCAAAGCCTTCTCTCCTGGGTATTATGCCTTCTGGTGGTGCAAGCACCCCTGGCTAGTGCCCCCAACATTTGGTAATGTCAGGGTGGGTATCCCCTTTCTGCCCTTGTATTTTGTTCTATTTGGGTGTCCAGTCCACTTTTGGAGCTACCACTTGCATCATGGATAACTATCTAGCACCAATATGCTCAATATGCTCAGGTGGGATTTCCTTCAACATTTGCACAGAAGCCCCCCTTCTCTCAGTCTAAGTCTTCTTCACTTGTAGTGGAATTCCATAGCTAACTGACGGAAGTCCCACAAATTAAGCCGTAGGATAGAGAACCACTAGATCCTCAGTATCACATCACTACTGTTGAGGGGTAAGAGGTACAAATCTGCTATGATATCTACCCCGCACATCCTCCATTTGAAGTTTTTAGCCATGGAGTCACATTTGAGTTGTCCAGCATCAGCCACCTTCACCCATGTTGGAGTGATTGGATCTACTTCACAGGTAAGCTTGAGGGTCAAACAATATCGATGAAATTATGGGCACTCCCACTGTCTAGGAGCATTTGTAGAGGATTCTTTCCATGGTGGCCCACAATTCTCTTGGTGTGGAATGAGGCCATTCTCTCCAATGCATGGACTGAGAGGTGTGCACAAAGTGGGTTTGCTTCCACCTCCTGTACTGGATTCTCCTGCTCATCCTCTGTCTCCAATTCTTTTAGGTGATAGAGTTGAGGCTTCTTCCCTTTACATTTATGGCCAATCTCCTTCTCATCACACTAAAATCATAAGCCCTTGGCTCTTTTGTCATAGAACTCAGCTGTGGTAATTTTTTATTTTTTATTTTTTATTTTTTGCGGTGCTTGGTAGTAGGATTTCTACTGTTTTGTGGAGGTGTGAGAGGGGTTCTCTAAGGTGGGGGTGTCCCTGGAGGTGTGAAGCCTTGTGGTGATGTGGGCAAGAGAGGTGGGGGTTCAGCTTTGGTGAGGGTTGGATTTTCTTGGTCTTGGTAGCTGCCTCCTGTAGCTTAGGAAGACAATGGACATGTTGTAAGGTAGTAGGTTTGAACATCTTTACTGCCAGTTGAATTTCTTCCTCCAACCCACCCAGGTAGCAGCTCAGCAAGTGTTCTTGGCTAAGGTTCAACCTACTGGCCAAGGCATCAAAACTATCATGGCACTCTTGTACTGTATTCAGATGTATGAGGGACTTAAGATCAGCCATAGGATCATCAACGTTATCTCCAAATTGCGCAGTAATGTCAGTAACTAAGTATTGCACTAATCACATGTAGGCAGGATCTGTCTTCTCTTCATGTAAGGTCGATGTCATGACAGGGCCTTCACCTCCAAGTGAAGTGGATAGAGGCCAATTTGTCCATATCAACTCCAACAGTACCATCCAATTCAAAAAACTGAGTCTTCTATAAATCTATGACTCCAAGTCAGTTCCTTTGAGCTTAGGAAAATCAATTTTGGTTATTCTGCTATAAATAGTTATGGTGTGCTCTTTCATTAAGGAATAATTAATAAATGCCCCATTGTCCGTTTTCTCCTTATCAATCATTTGCACAGAGTCCCACATCTTTAAGGTCAGCAATGGATTTAGCATTCTTCTCAATGTTCATGCTATTAGCAAAGCATCAGAGATTTTCTTTGTTTGTTGTCAGTAAAGAAGTTACGTTTACCTCCAATTTTCAAAGCTCTGCTGCCATGGTTGTAGTATCCAGTCATGTTTGAAACCTGCTTGTTTAGCCAAGGAAGAGCCTGGCCCTGATACCGAATGATGAACCCCTTTTCACAGTTTGATTCCCGAAAGGAAATGAAGACTGCCACCTGCAAGTTAGAGGTAATCCATAGGAAGAAGGGAACCTCATAACTTTAGACTAGGAAATTGAACTAACTCAGAGGAGTTAAGGAAGTGGTTTAATTCTCATTATTTTTTACTGTATTAAACATCACATATATATAGCCAACTGTTGACAAAAGGACAACTAACAAGAGACAATGCACAACAATATAAGCTATGTTACATGGACGCTGCTGGAAGTATCGGACAAGGATATGTGTCCAAGTGCCAGACATCGCAATTTTATGAAAAATATGAATGTTTTTGGTTCAAAATGAAGTGTCCAAGCGTCATACCAATGTCCAAGGATCGAGTTTCCGACACTGGTACTTGTGGTGAAACAAAGAGTCCGGGTAACATAGAATATAAGCATTACAACTCATCATTCAGTTGTATTAGTTCCACACATCTGCTGCCAGCTCATCAATAGTGACAAGTCCTAACAACCTCTAGCGGTCTAGCCCAGGCCAGTGATATGAGATTCAATGATGCATCATCTAAGTTCCAGGAGGATTCACACAGTGTCACAATGTGCATGTTTACAAAACTTCCTTTCACAAGTTCACCAACAACTTGTGAAATTCCTGAATACTCAATCACCAAACAAAATCTATTTTTTATTAAATGATATTGCATTTTTTTTTTGGCAAAACAAAATCTGAAAACCAAAATATATCTATGCTAATGCAGCTCCAATCTAATCTTAAGCTGAATCCTTACATGTCACATACTCGTATTACCTACTAAAACATAAAGACCTAAAAAGATAACAATTATAATAACTAACATAATATCCTGAAAGATAAACCAAATTGACCTGCAAAATCTTAATAATTTGGTCAACTAAAGTACTAAATGCTTTCAAGTGGAAGACAAAAACTTTTGTGGCAAAATATAATTGAATAAAGTAACTACTCTTTTTTTTGGGGCATAAAAAGGATATAAATATAATCCATTTAGGAAACACATCGTGACCTTAAGTTGGGTTAGCTTGACCCTTTTTATTGCTAAGTTAGTCTTGAGTCTTTTCCGGTCCAAGTTTTCAAGAACAAATTCCCTTAAGACTCACCTTAGGTTCAAAAGTCATGGTCAAATGAATTCATTTTTTAATTTATAATGTTTCATAATGAAGTTTTTTTTTCTTCGAAATTCATCATGATTATTCTATAAGTCTTTACTATTACTATTGAATATCACATGAATAAATAAAATTTCGAGACTGGCTTGAGTATCATCATGTTGATCACAAAATTTTCGATCTGAGTTCGAGTAGTATTAAAATGTGTTACTTCGACACCTTGATATACCTTAAAAAATGCGTATCTACTTGTATCGTGTCGGACACGGTAAGATACTTGGAGTCTTGGACAATTCATTTTTAACTAAAGACTTTTGACTTTTTTCTCAAATTAGCCGAGTCGGATACTTGGACACCCATATCCGAGTAGACACTTTACCCGTGTCTAAGTAACATAGGTATTAACACTCTTCATCCTCTGTTTTACGGTTTTACCATGTATATGCGATCTACATGCTAAAGTTTTAATGCGCTCTGCTTGATTATCTGTATTCTTTTATATTGTTTCTAAAAGCTATATTTCAAGATATACGTAGTATGATTTTGGCTGCACCTGTATTTGTTACATGTATCTTGAATTTTTTTTACTGTTTTTTTAGGCTGTCACTCTCTTATTATTATATCACAAATTCCAGGAGCTTTATGTATGTCTGCTAAGACAAACATGAGAAGCTTTTGTAGCTTGAGCTTAGACAAAATGATATTGGATTGCACTCCTCTTATGAGTGGTTGGCTAATATATACTTGATATTGTTCCGCTCAGAAATTTCTCATGAACTTGATGATTTCATTGTTACAAATAGTAATTGGTAAATTCAAACCATTAGTAATACTTTTTTGTACATTTGTTACCTGTTTTGATGGAATACAATTAATTTGCAGGTCATGGGGGTTCTCGTGCAGCAGAGTATTTGAAGCTGCATCTCTTTGATAGTCTCTTGAAACATCCACAATTTATGGAGGACACAAAAGTGGCTATAAGTGCGTTCATGCTCGCTGTCTGCTGTCTTTTTTTACTCTTGTGACTGCATTCTATTTTTAACGGTTTTTCATGGGGAATCCCTGAAGTTTCACAAAATTCAAGAGGTACCCCTATTATTTCAAGAATGCACAAAATACCCCTAAGGTTTTAAAAAATGTACCAAATGCCCTTGATGGCAAAAAAATGTTGGCCTTTCGAGTTTCGATGTATTACCAATTATTTATAATTAAGTTGTACCTTTTCTCTCTTATGCCCCAGTTCCGGTGCCTAATCTTATTTTAAAACATTAAGATAACATCGAAAAACTAACGTTTTTTGGTCATAAAATGGCATCTAGTACATTTGTTTAAAACCTTAGGGGTATTTGGTTCATTCTTGAAACAATTGGAGTACCTTGTGAATTTCGTAAAACCTTAGGGGTATCCCATGAAAAAACCCATATTTTTAATAGCTTACTGTTTCATATTTTATTGAGCTTCTGTTTTTTTAAGTTGTTTTGGTTGCCAATACAAATTTGTGATCATTCAGTTTTATGTGACTGTCTAATTTTGTATTCTTTGCAAATTCTAACATGTAACTAAGTAACACACACAACAAATTATTAGTGAAGGAGAGGAGGTTATTTCACAAACGTATATGAGTTGCGCTCGCCTATTATAGACTCATTGTACACATAGATTGGAGTTAGTGTGCTGGCCCTGAATGATATTTTACTCAATTTAAAATGTGGTTTACCCAAGTTCAGAAGTTCTGCCAGAACACCAAAATCCCTTGATAATGTATTTACTTTTTTCCACTATTAGGCCACTTGTTACTACCTATTCAATACAACTCTTAATAAAGTGAAAAAACCCATATGTAGTTTTTTCATTTTTGTCCCTTGTTTTCACTTTATTTTTATAAAGGTAAATTAGTTTCGACTAATACGACTATGGGAGTTTCTCTTAAATATAAAAAGATAGGTTGAATTTCTCATGTTAGTGTCAAAGTATGTATTGCATGAATTTGTTGTATGTTATCTGATAACTGGTTAACCCCCAGGTGAAACATACAAGCAAATTGATAAGGAGTTTTTGGATGCTGAAAAAGATAATTTCAGGGATGATGGATCCACAGCCTCAACAGCAGTACTTGTTGGAAACTGTCTTTATGTAGCTAATGTTGGAGATTCACGTACAATAATATCTATGGCTGGCAAAGGTTAATATCAAATTTATGGAATATGTTGTGGCTTGGTATTACTGTATTATTGTATTCGCTTGTGTAGTTATTTTAACAATTTTGTTGCTTTTTATTTCTACTTCATACAACAACATCAAACCCTTATTCTAAAAAAAAATTGGAATCGGCTAGACATGAATCAAATATATGTATCACAAAAGTCATCCAGATAGATCCTCCTCCGATCTTCCCTATCCACCACTAAATTTTCATCAAATCCCAATAACCTCATGTCATTCTCCACCACCCTTCTCCATGTTTGCTTTGGTCTTCCTCTACCCCTCACCTTGTCTCCTCTTTACCACTCTTCAAGCCTCCTTAACGGTGCACTGTGCTCTATTCGTTTTACATGACCAAATCATCTTTGTCGATTCTCCCTCATATTGTCCTCTATGGTTACCCCCAACTTTTTCCTAATAACTTCATTTCTTATTCTATCCTTTCTTGTATGCCCACACATCCATCGTAGAATACGCATTTCTGCCACATTTATCTTATGAACATGACAAATTGACAATACTTCAAATCCCAACATTCAGCACCTCAGAGCAATGCCGGCCTAACAGTTGCCCGGTAAAAATTTTCCTTTAGTCTGTGGCTTAACACAGTCACATAAAAAACCAGAGCTCCCTTCCACTTCACCCAACTCCAATTGAACCTATGAGCAACATCTCAATCTAGTTCACCATCCTTTTGGGGAATAGATCCTAGATATCGGAAAAATTCTGACTCTGAATACTTCTTTCATTCAAAGTGATCGCACTTGTCACATCTCCTCTTGTCCCGCTAAATTTGCATTCCAAGTATGCTGTTTTATTCCTGCTAAATTTGCACTCCAACTTGTCTCCATAATTCCAAATTATTTTCCACGCCTTCTTTTGTCCCATCAATCAGCACAATATCATCTTGGTGTACTCCGATTTATTTGCATTTTATGACGAAAATAGAATTTCTAGTATGCAGCAAGGTAAACTAATAGCATGTGCATCTCTAATATTTTAGGCCATTTTTTACTGCAATATTCGCTTCCTGATTAATGCTTTAGTTTTATGATTACTGATCTAATGTTGCTTATTTGAGGACCTGGCCTTTATGCATAAGTGGCAAATGTCCAACCTTGAAGAATTCTATTTTGTTAGGTTTTTAATTAAACAAAGTAAAAAAAGGATATAATGAAATTATCTCTTGGTTTACTGGAGATAAATAAAAGACAAGACATGGTGGATTTTCTGAAGAGATGTAAAGAAGAAATCCATTATGATATGCTACTTTAGATTATTGTAGTAAAGGTGATGTGTTGAAAGTGAAAATGCATGAAAATTTAGTTTGTTCTATCTTCTATAGTTCTATTGTATCCTTACGCAAGTATTTTCTGTCCTGTGTATCTGTCCTTTGCATTGGAGTGATCATGAAGACTAAATTTTTTGGCTGGGGCAAGTTTTTTCCTTTCTGAATCTATATTGTGCATTATTTGTGTATATTCATGCAACATAAAAAAGATACGGATTATTTTGCTTCACTTCTCTTTACCTTGTTCAGCTGTTCCACCCAATCTTGTTGATGCTCTAGTGACTTGAAGATTTAAACTTGGATGAGAAATTTTTTATTCTTATTGAAAGCCCTTAAAAGTTTTTTTTTCTTCTTATTCTAACAGCTATACCCCTTTCGGAAGATCACAAACCGAATCGACATGATGAACGTAAGAGAATTGAAAGTGCAGGTGGTGTTGTGATGTGGGCAGGTGAGATCAATCATTTAATTGTAGACTTCAGAGGAAGCTTGTGCTTTCATTGTTGTAGTTCACTATAGATTCTTCTTTGTCCTTGCTAATATATGCATGTTTTCTCAGTTTTCCTTGTTGGCCAATTGTATTCTCCTGTTAACTAAAGTCTACAGATGTTGTATTGCATAAGTATATTGATCATATATAATGCACAAACTGCTTGAAAATTATGAAATCTTTTGGAGGTGGAATTATTATTTGAATGTCTACTTCTTTTGTCAGCTTATTGCATGTAAATATTCTGATAACATAAATTTCTTTTTGTCTGATGTCATTGAGTCATTATAAAACCATATGGCACTTGCCTTTTGGGATTGTCATCACTTTTAGCAAATTTGTTGAAGCTTGTGGAATAAGGGTTATCATCTATCCTATGTTATGCTAGCAACAAGACACTTTTGTTTTTCCCACTTTTAGTTTATCATGGGCATCTGCTGTTTTTCTATGTGCCATCATTTAAACTTCCTCTTTGGTTTTATATTTTAAAATCATGGCCTATTGTCTATCACCTTGTTTCAATTACTCGTGGAAAATGCAGAATAAGTATCAAAATGAATTGTGTTTTAGAAAAGTTATGCTGCCTTCTGCTGCTATTACTTACTACTTTCATATTGCAAAGTATGCAGTTATAATCTTGGTACCCTTTTTTTCCTTTCCATGATGTCCAAACTCTTCTAGGTATAAGGTTGTCCAAAATTTGTTTACAATAGTTTTGACAGAGGGAGTTATATAAGGCAGAATGTTTAATCTAATTTCTTGTGATTCATTCTCGAAATGCTACAATGTGTTATCCTGCTAGGCAATTCTTGTGTTCGGTTTAAAATATATATTAAAAAAGTTTTTTGTAAGTCATTTTTAAGTTTGAGTGAGTTTACGACAGAATTCTAATGTTGTGCCTGCTGTATAGGCTTCTTTATTCGTAGAAAAATTGCTAATCCTCACTATCATTACTTCTTAGCATGTGATTGCCTTTTTCAGGGACTTGGAGAGTTGGAGGTGTATTAGCTATGTCACGTGCTTTTGGTAACAGGATGTTGAAACAGTTTGTTGTGGCAGACCCTGAAATTCAGGTAAGATATTCAGGGCCTAAAAAAATGTGATGCTTATAAAAATAATCAACTAATCTTGTAAAGCATCTCGAACTATCTTCTTATGTAGATTATGTCTTGCTTTTCTTACTATTTTAAACAACTACCCCATAGTATTTATTTTTGGCTCCTTTAGTATGATACCTCTGTTTTTTTATTGCAACATTGAAGCTATGCACACTTTTTTAGGAGAGGAGAGAGATAGAGATAGAGAAAAAAAAATGAGTGGACCCATGTGATAAGGAGGGAGAGAGAGAGAGAGAGAATATCCAAATTTAGTAATTTTGCAATTAATATGGTACTTCCAAGTTCCAAATAAGGAAAATGTTGCAATAATAAAAGACCAGAGGAAGTACATGTAATCAGGAGGGAATGTAAATGAGTTTCTATGTGATTCTTGTGGGATTGTTTTATCTACTGTTTGTGAGTAGCATCTCCTAGTTTTGTCATTGATTTTCACTACCGTATGTTCACACTCCTGTTGGTAACAAATGGCTATGAAGTTATTGGGGGATCTCATCTACTTGATAATGAAGATGGCTTACCGTGGATTATAACGTAGGATTCTAATTGAACGTTACTGTTTTCTGATGTATGAATTATGCTTTCAAAAAGTTCTCTTTAGAAGCAAATGGTAGAACCGTATAACCATCTTCTTCTTCTTGCGCTGCACCTTATCCCAAAGCGATGGCACGAGGACTTCCTAAGAGGTCACCCATCCTAGTACTATTCTCGGCCAACCACGGGGTCGGCGGGCTTGGCGGCATGGCAACACAAGGACTTCTCAGGAGGTCACCCATCCCAGTATTATTCTCGTCCAACCATGCGCCTAGATGTGACATATTTTTACGTTGGCTATCACACGCCTACCGCAACCTTCCCTCTTTATCCGGGCTTAGGACCGGCAGCGGGAAACCCCACAGGCGGAGTTTATAACCGTATAACCATGACTTAAAAAATTCAGCCACATATCATATTGGCTGAGAGTATCAGGTTATCAGTATTTAAATCTATTATGCTGATATTGGCCGAGTCAACAGATAGTTATGGTTTTGGCTGATAATTGTTGCTACCATTTCTGATACTCAGCTTTTTCAGTCAATTATCCAACTTTTCTTGACTCTTTACTCTAGTAGTGGCTTTAAACCATTAATATATTTGGGAATACATCAAAAAAATTTCACTATTTCTTGAATCATGATTTTTAATTAAAGGTTTTAATTCCAAAAAATGGCTTTTGAACCACATTAATGTCGCATTCTTTTTCACTTTAACAGTGTCATCTCCAATACCAACATACCTCAACTATTGCCGCAATTGCAACTGTTGCTGCATCTTCGAACCAGAGTACTCGTGGTCAATTGTTTTTTGAAAGCCAAGTTTCCGTGTACCATTATGCTTGTGGACCTACTGATTTTATCTTTTTGAAAGTGTTAGGAATTTTTTAATAGGGATCCTATGAGGTTTTATGTTGTTGTGCACCTGTGTGGGTATGTTGCTCAGTTGCTGTATGTCCGCACACTGGTTCCACTAGCAAACTACACAGAAAACGGTAGTATAATGTCATACATATTCAACAAAAGTTTATATTCCTTTACCTTTTCTCCTCAAAGGCAATGATTTTGCTGCCATAGGATTGGGAATAATAGTTAATGGAATTGATTTCATTTCCAACACTTAAAAAGCATTATAGGAAACATGGTTCCTAAGTAGAAAAGTGGGTCCTAACCAGTGTTTGAAAAGGCGTGTCTGAGGCGCGCTTAGGCGCTAAGGCGATAGGGGGTAGGCGCTTAATTTGTCCAAGGCTAGGTGTTTTTGGCTAGGCGCTCTAAGGTGCGCCTAGGCGCACTTTTGTTTTTTCGCCAGATTTTTTTTCTTCAGATTTTCCCCATGTCTTCTTAGGTGCGCCTCACTTCAATGAGTCGCACCGAGGCGCGCCTAAGGCTCTAGAAATTCAATTGCCTTGGTGCGCCTTGAGCCTTTTTATACATTGGTCCTAACCATACTTTTAAAACATTAGGCTGTTGTATTCCCTTTTCTTCCAGGACCTCTCCTGGTTCAACAATGATTTATAAAATAATGATTGGAATGCACTTTGGGAACAGAGGAGAAATGCAAATCCCTTTTTATAGTATTGTTTTTTGTTTGGTGAATTGGTTGAAGTTGTTCATAGGAAAGGGAAATTTTACCAGACAACTGTTAGGCCCGCATTGATCTATGGTATAGAATGCTAGCTTTGAAGTATCCTCATGTTGACAATGTGAAATAAGATAGCCTGACTGTTATGATAAAGACATTGAAATATGTGGATTTATATAAGAATCTAAGTTTTTATATTCTGTAAAGATTTATAATTGACTGCATAAATGTAACTATATAGAGGTTTCACAGATTTCATCTTTTAGGTATTATCTCCAGGAGCAGTGCCAGATATATTAAACACGCACACATTTGTTTCTTTGTAGCTGCAGCACTTTGAAGATTACACTATTTATCTACTAGGTTCGACTAAATTTTTCTTACCAATAGAATAGTCAATTGTTATATTGTCGGATTCGTCGCAATGTATATTTTCTTAATATTTTATACCAGGAATTAAGATATTAGGAAAAGGTTAGGGTTACTTCCATGGAGGAAAAAATGAGAGAGAATTGACTAAGATGATGTGGTCATGTAAAAGGGAGAGAGTATAGGGCACCGGTAAGGAGGCTTGAAGAGTGGTAAAGAGGAGACAAGATAGGGATAGAGGAAGACGGAAGACCAAAGCAAACATGAAGAAAAGTGGTTGAGAATGACATGAGGTTGTTGGGACTTGTTGAAAGTTTAGCAACAGATAGGTAGGGTTGGAGCCTTGGAAGAGGAGGATCTATGTGGATGTCTTCCGTAATACATAGATTTGATTTATGTTGACCCCAATTTTTTTTGGGAACAAGGGTTTGATATTGTTGTTGTATTAATACACAATTAAAGATATTTGTTGTAAAAAAAAGGATATTATTGGTCCCCATAAAAAAAAAAAGATATTTGTTGTATGAAAGTGAAAGTGTTGCAAGTAAAAATAAATGCAGGGAAGTATACACATGCACACACGTGTATGTGTTTGCAAGTATCTATGTATGTGTGTGTGTGTGTATATATATGTTAAGTGTGACTAGTTGCTAAAATATTGTTTTTGGTAAATACTTGTATTTATAATTTATCAACAACTGAGCTTATTTGTCTCAGGAACAAGTGATTAACAAGGAGCTTGAATTGCTTGTACTTGCTAGCGATGGCTTGTGGGATGTTGTTCCAAATGAGGTATGACCTAATTTCTGGATAGTTTTCTGTACTCAGTTAGCTATTTTTCTGTTACTCAGTTAGCTATTTTTCTGTTTCTTTCCATATGCTATGTCAAGTCATTGCAAATAAATTGTTATGGAGGTAGTATTAATTTGTGCAGAATCTGTGAGGTAACAATATTCAATCCTAATTATAGTAAAATGGAGTGACATTCTTGATTATTTGTGTCAGAAACTCTGAATCTCTGAAATAGTATTTGTTTTTGCTGCGTGGAAGATCTATAGCAATTTCTAATGTTTAGGTTATTTTACAGTCATTTTCTTGCATTCCATGGTCTTGTCACAGGCCTTCTGTTACACTTGTGCGCTTTCTTGTGTTTGTTAGTACATTTGAGTGTACATAAACAACCTCCCATCATCATCAATTGGCTGAAACCTGAGAGTTTGTGCTTGTTCTGTGCTCAGGATGCTATTTCAATTGCCCGGGCAGAGGGAGAACCCGATGCAGCTGCCGGAAAATTAACCGAGACTGCTTTTACACGTGGTAGTGCTGACAATATTACTTGCATTGTGGTAAAGTTTGACCATGACAAAGCAGATGGACCCCAGCTTGAGCCACAAGAAGAACCTCAGCTCCAACAAGATGAAAGCAAGGAACCCACATTTCACCAAGAACAGAGCAAAGTAAATGAACTCAATGAAGATGAGATCAAATCACCAGAGCAACAACATGACCAGATGAAAGAAGTGGATCTCCAACAAGATCAGACCAAAGAAACTGAGGCTGGACCAGAGCTCGTCAAAGAAACGACACTCCAACAAGAGCAGAACAAAGAAGCTTAGCCTCAGCCTGAATTGGAAGTTCCATTGGAACATTTTTCTGGTGGGGGGTCATTGGCGTCAGCTTAGCTAGTGAAGGAGCCAAGTATAATGGAGCTCGTTTCACTTCCCTTCTCTTCACCTGTTTATTTCTTGCCATTGGTTTCTTTTTATTGAGTATTTTGTTGGACATGGCTCCTGTGACTGCTTTGTTTAGTTTCTGTCCATAAAATTGTAATATTAATTGCCTTTTCTTTATCATCAAAATTAGTGAATAAAATATGTTTTCTCCATTTCTATTAAACTCTTCTTCATCAATTATTGATGGTTTCATATTTGAACTTTAATAAAGGGAACATGGCAGAAAGAGTCTCAGCTACACCCCTATGTGCTCCTCTATGGCTCATCTTCCCTGGCGACGAAGGTAGTAATTGACAAAATCTTTGAAGGTACACACGCGTACTATAGAATACACTATTGTCGTGGACCCCAAAACAAAATCTTTCTACAAATTTGAAGGTACACACGTGTACTATAGAATGATATTTATATACATTTGTTCAAGTACTCTTATGAGTATTCTTCAAAAAAGAAGTACTCGTATGAGTACCTTTTATGAATTAAAATCTTTTTCTATGTATGAGAGTTTTAGATGCATTAGTAATAAAATCCGAAGAGATATAATATGCAATAGAGCAAGAGCATGGCCGTGTGGCATGGGATGGCCTCGCCTGGCCATTGCAATTTGCATACGGTGGATGTGTAGCGTTACAATTGAAGTAAAATACAAAGAATACAAAGTAAAATAACAGGTGCAAAATTTTATAACAGTTGAATATTTTATGTCGGTTTGTTCAATTAATCTTATTTTTAGGCTTACAATTCAATATACTTGTGCCAAATTTTCGATTCTCATGTAAAATACAAAGTAAAATTTAGATTCTATATTACTTCAAAAAATTTCTAGCCCGAAAATCAAGGAATTACATTAACGGGTGCACCAAGGAGCACAAAATTTGATGTTGAGAAGTAACATAAGTATGTGATTTTGAATTTTAGTTATGTTTAAATTTAATTTTGAGATGAATTTTATTGACTTTTTTGTTTGTAAAATATATTTGTAATGAAGGTTATGAGAATTATATTTATCATACTTTCATGGAATCAGTGGCGGATCCAAGATTTTAGAGATGGTTGGTCACCATAAATGGTTGATCATATGTCAAAAAAAAAATTAGGGTTTAGTTCATCATTGAGTTCAATCAAAATAATATTTAAAAAGTTCATATAACAACCAATTAATAGTACTTTAAAAAAATTCATCTTACATGCCGAAAGTACTCCAAATCTACAAATTAAATGTTACAAACAAATAATATCTAAAACTATCACTATTAGAAAAGATACGATTTACGATAGGAATTCCCGTCTTGATAATGTGACCATGTCCTTAAAAAGGGGTCTTAAATGATTTATCATGTCGTAAAAATGTGACCCCGTCCAAGAAACGGAGGTTCGGTAATGACTTTTTCCGTCGCGATCACGCCTTAAATGAGTCAATTTTAATAGAGTTTGGGTTAGGTATTTGATGAATTTTAATGACAGACCTAAAAATTGTCATCAAACATCTTCTTTTAGGACATGATTTAGGCTCGTTATTAATGTCTACCATTGTTAACGGGTCAATTTTTTGTAATATATTACAATTGTTCATGATAAATTTTCATGTTTTAATATCTATTTATGATATCATTCATCTTAAAATCGATAAACAAATCACTATGTTGAAAAGTAATCAAACAACCATTTAACATTTGATCTCCCATGCTATTATGTAATTTATCTTTCAAGGCCGTCCTACCATAAAATACCCTTTCAAGACTTATTGTTAAAACGGGGAGAACCAACACCAAATGCAAAAGCAATTATACCCTACTATAAAAAAATTCCGAAAATTCCTTGTGGTCCCTGGTGAGTCATTGGACCCACCAGGACTAACTATA